>CM044903.1:14219248-14437710 GCA_024500145.1 Gentiana dahurica var. dahurica
AGAGGGTATGATTTTCTGTCTTTTCCAAGATGTAGATCTGTCGTTGTTCTATTCGACTAGTATGTGTTAATTGCTTATTTAGTTTAACTATGTAGGAGTTAGTTTACTTTATCCCATGTGTTATAGATCTAATTCGTTGGTGAAGAAATCATGAAATAGTGATTGCGTTCTTCAGATCTGCGACGGTCTATATCGCTAGATCTGAATACCTAGTAAATTACTAATTCATGATAATCGGCGCCAGCTACGTTGATCGATAGATTTAATTTACATGTTAGTATCCTGAACAACTATTTGCATGTCATTTTAAATTAGCATGAAGTACTGATAGTAAAGTGCTAGTTTGGACATTATCTTGATGGACCCTAGGAACATGCCGATCAGTGTCGACAGCTGTCTATGCGGGTTACGGTATGAGTTAGCGCTGAATACCGACAACTCTAGTTCTTTATGCGTATAGTCTATTACGGACCAATTAAGGAGGGTAGCTTGCATATAGATTGTCTACTACCATGGTCGGAGTAGATTAGGTTAGGAGTTGTACCCATAGCTAAACAATGAATTAAAACTCACCAATGGGGAGGACTATTGCTTGTGTGGGGGGAATGACTAATTACTCATAATTGAACTAATACATTAGAAACTCTTGTTTGCTTTGTGAAAACTAGCGTAACCTTTTTAGTTTGTGGCACCAAATTTACTACTATCTGTATTATAGTTGGTCGTAGACCGTTAATTGAGACAAACTCAATCTTGATAATTTGACGTTCTTACGAGTCTCTGTGGGATCGACACTGACTCGCCAGTACTCTACTACGATAGACCTAGTTCTATTGCTAGTAAGTGATTTGCATGCGATCACAAGTTACACACTTAGTTGGAGGTTTATTTTCACAAAATAAAGTCTCTTCCATTAATTCTCCATTATTTCCCTTAATTACTCATTAATTACAAATGAATCCAAAATTCCCATGTGTATATATAATATATATATATATATATATATATATATATATATATATATATATATATATATATATATATATATATATATATGTCTATTACATTGATCCAAATAAATTAGAGTAAACATAATATTTTGTTTTTGCAAAATGACACATCTGCCATTTCTCAAAAATCGGATTTATTACATTCCTTCCCCTTGAGAGGAGTTTTGGCATCGAAACGTACGTGGTAAAACCCTAAAATCGGGAAACTCAAGGATCATGTCATCTTCAACTTCCTAAGTTGCCTCGTTCGGTGAATGATTGCTCAATTGCACCAAAACAAATGGTATCATCCATCTCTTAATCATCCTTTCCTTTCTATCCAACACTTTGATCGGTTTCTCAACGTAGGCGAGATTATCTTGAAGAACCTCCATATAAACAGTCGCTTCCACATCCATATTCGTGAAACACTTCTTCAACATTGAAACACGAAACACATTGTGAACTTTTGACATAGAATCCAGTAACTTGAGTTTATATGCCAAAAGTTCAATTCTTTCAAGAAACTCAAACGGTCCTACATACCTTGGACTTAAATTTCTTTTTTTCCAAAACTGTTTAACTCTCTTCATTGGTAAAGCTCATAGATACACTCTTTCCCCGATGTCAAACTATAACTATCTTCTTTAACATCAGCCCAACTCTTATGTCTGTCTTGAGCTGCCTTCAAATTCTTTTTTACCTACAAAAACATCTATTTAGCTTGTTCAACCAATTCTGGCCCGGTAAGTTGCTTCTCCTCCCCGACTTCATCCCAAAACAACGGTGTTCGACATCTTTTCCCACACAAGGCTTCAAACTACGGCATTCCCAAACCTGCGTGATAACTGTTCTTATAAGAAAACTCTGCCACGGGTAGGTAATCATACCATGATCCTCCTACTTCCAAAACACGAGCTCTTAACATATTTTCTAGTGTTTGGATTGTCCTTTCTGACTGTCCATATGTTTGATGGTGAAAGGCCGTACTCAAATCCAACTTTGTAACAATGGCCGTTTGCAAACTCTTCCAGAACTGACTAATGAACCGACTGTCACGATCTGATACTCTTAAGATAGGCACTCCATATAGCTTCACAATATTATCCAAATAGAGTGTAGTCATCTTCTTCAATGACTTGTCAACCTTAGTTGGTAAGAAATGGGCTGATTTGGTCAGTCTATCAACAATCACCCATATCGTGTCATGTCCACTCTTGATCTTTGGTAAACCGGTGATGAAGTCTATTATGATCTTATCCCACTTCCATTCGGGGATGTCCAAAGGCTTAAGCATACCACCTGGTCGTCTATGCTTGGCCTTAAATTACTGACAAACGTCGCATTCAGCCACAAACTTAGCTATTTCCAACTTCATTGAAGGCCACCAAAAGAGTTCCTTCAAGTCCCTATACATCTTGGTAGCTCTTGGATGTACTATAAAAGCAATTTTGTGCGCTTCATCCATAAATTTTTGCCATAAGTCACCAACATTAGGCACACACAACAGATCATAGTACCATTGGTTTCTGTTGTAGACTTTTCTCCTGCAACCCGCTTCAAGTCAATTAACACCGGGTCTTCGTCTTGCTTACCACAGATATCATCCATCAACTCTGACTTTGCAAACAATGGTGCCACAACCTGAAGATTCCTAAATTGCTCAAAACCCCGGATTTTCTGCCCATCTAACTGTTCTGCCACAACTTGAACCCCTTGAAACCGTAAACACTGGCTTTCTGCTCAACACATCTGCTACTACATTGGCTTTACCCGTATGGTATTGTATATATATGTCGTAGTCTTTCACAAAATCTAGCCATCTTCGCTGTCTCATATTCAGATTCTCTTGAGTAAAGAAGTACTTTAAACTTTTATGATCCGTAAAGATTCTACCCTTGACTTCATACAAGTAATGCCATCAGGTCTTTAGGGCAAAAACTACCACTACTAACTCCAAGTCGTCTATTGGGTAATTCTTTTCATGAACCATTAATTGTCTAGATGCATAAGCGATTAATTTTACTCTTGGCATTAACACACAACCCAAGCCTTGTCCCGAAGAATCGGTGTAGACGTCATAGTTGTCAAAAATCTCCAAAACTGCCAAAACTGGTGCCGAAGTCAACTTATCCTTCAAAGTCTGAAAAGTTATTTCACACTCACTAGTCCATTCAAACTCCATATTTTGTGTAAGTTTAGTGAGTGGTGTAGCTATCTTAGAAAAGTCTTGTATTAACTTTCTATAGTATCCAGCCAACCCAAGAAAACTTCTTACCTCAGAAACTGTGGTAGGTCAAGGCCACTTCTCAACCGCTTCTATCTTCGCCGGATCAACCTGAATTCCTGATGTCGGGTCAAGTAATAAAAATACTCGATACCTAAATAACACACTAGCAAGAGAACTAGGTTCAATCGTAGTATAGTTAGATAGAGTCGAGGTCGATCCCACAGAGACTCGGCTTAAACGAAATATGACTTATTAAACTAAAAAGCAAATTAAAGGCGGTCTCCGACCAACAAATAACGCAGAAAATAAAATTGACACAATAGAAACGCAAAACCAACAAAAGACACAACGACACTAAGACACTTGTTTTTATAGGTTTTATAAATAATTGACAAACGGTATTGATAACGCTAGTAGTAATTACTCCCCCATGCTATGTAGATTGACGACGAGACAAAACAAGACATTTAAGATTAATTATTCTGACTACGGGAGTCACCCCCTAAGATAGATCTAGCTCCGGTTAGGCCATCTAGATCATCGTGTCTCCATTACGTGACTTCACATTTTTAGTCTCCATCTCATATAACTTCTGACACAATTACGAAACTAGGGATGCCGGTATAAACCGTAACCTCATCTAAGCAACATTCCTATGATTAGGCGTACTTCTTAGACACCGATTCAATCTCTGTCCTAAATAACAATCACTTTTTGGGTCTCATGTTAAATTACGATGACAAATAATTAAGTAAATCAAGTTTAATTACTCGTTTGAATTACAAAGCAGAGAACCTGACGTAGTCGAAGCCGTTCACAGACAAATGAAGAACATCACAGATCTTGCTACCAACGAGACATAAGCTCGCTGCCAACAAGCTCAGATCTGAACCAGATTTGCTCGTGAAACGTCTTTTACGTCTCAGATCTACATAAACATGGGTTCGTAAATTAACTACATCACGAAATCAATACACAAAAAGACTACTCCATAACGAAATAAATTAGATCTACGAATAAAGATTGCATAATAGAGTAGACATTACCCTCGAAGACGAGCGTGACTCCCAATCCTTGATACGATCTCTAACCGGAGATTCTAACGACTCCGTAATGAACGAACATAAAATAAAATAAAGAAAACGACGAACTATATTGATAAAAGTATTGAAAATATTGTATTTCTATGGTGTACTAATGGCGTGTGAAGCACCCCTTTATTTATAGGTGTTCAAGCTAATTAAGAGATATACTTCAAAATGTCAAACAAATAAGAGATAACTCCCGGCCGATCTCAAAAAAAGTGTCATGCGCCCCCTAATTTCGTCCCTAAAGTCGGCGCCAACATTTGATTGGTTTGCCGGCTTTTGTCATGCTTTACTCCTCTTCTTGTTCTTATTCGATATTTATCTTTAATGCATCTTGAATTTATCTTGAGAATAAATTCTTCTATTTGTATTTATCCTCCATAATTATCCAAATTCTGCAAAATAGATATTTATCCCAAAATAAATCATATTCAAATAAAAATGGATAAATACCAAAATATACAATATAAACGGGTAAATACTAAATTATGCCTTATAAATGGATAAATACCAAATTATATAATATAAATCACATAACATTAAATAATCCATATAAATAGGTGATTTATCATAAAATATATATTATTAATCCCGATTTAAGGATAATGTTGATGACTTTTACGGGTATAATTTGACCGTCATCAACTACCCCCCACTTAGACTTTGATCGTCCCGAACAAAGCATCAATAAGTCATTCCCCAAGACACATTTTCTGTGGTCAAATCATACTTATACAAGAAACTCGAGTCAATTCATACCACTTATACTCATAAGGTACCCATTATTCACTACTCGTCATGAATCGAAGTGATGTGTGCATGTGCTTTTAGTTTTATCTACTCGTGGCAAGATTAAAGTTTATGCTAACTTCGTAGTCTCAACCTACCAACATCAGCATTCCTACTTCTTAAGCCTCGCAATGGGTAAAGACATGGTGCAATAAGCGAGAGCGTCATCCATAAGGTTTTTGGACTTGGAGACCGAGAGAATTACTCGAAGCCTCTTAAAAATTTGAATTTCTTTTCGCATTTCCGTAGTTTCAAGCTTTACACCTCTCTCACGGATTAGTGGAAGCATTGAATATTACCACAAGCGCGAAGCTACTTTGGTAATGTTACTACAAGCCCAGTGTCTAACATTTTGTTAAAACACAGATAATTCTCAAGCTTATTACTCCGCTTTGATGGCTAGAAGATAAGAATACATCAGCAGATAAATATCGACTCTAGGTCTGCATAACCAATCATCTACGCAATGTACACATAATTCTTCTCAGTTATTATAATTTGTGCGGATTTCGTCGATTCAAATTGAGTAAGCAAATAATAAATAACTACTTGCACTAGTTGGCATGAATATCCTTAAATTTACATTCACATAAGTATAAAGTGATCACGTAACCATGCAACTTGGTTTACTTCCCTATCAATCCTATGTATAAGGACTCACAATTCTAAGGGTACGAGATAATAAATTTGGTATTTGTTCAAAATTTTTGATTTTTCACATTTTTTCACCGTTTCCTTTAATTTTTCAATTATAACATATCATGGCTAAGTCTCCTACCCCCCACTTAAACTTGGCATTGTCCCCAATGACAAAGAAAAAGGAGAATTTAAGAAAAAGACTTAGCTCTGGAAACGGCTCACAAGCAGATGCAGAATGTGGTTGTAGACCAAGCACGTCGTGGAGAAGCAATCGAAAACCTGTTTAAGCAAACCAAACAAAAACTCCACGAAACCGTTAATGACATGTCAATGGAAGTTATGAAATAATGTGGCAGTAATTAGATATAGAATATCCAAAAACAATTTAAGCCACTTTATTTCATACAACCAATGACAAGGAAAACCAAAGAGTTAAAACTACTAAACTCACATGTCGTTATCAAGGAAAAAACCTCGTTTATTCCGAACATAGAATCGGAACATGGCGATATGAAAAAAACCTGAACAGTCTCATGCTACTTTATTCAAACAAAACAAAACAAAAGATAGTTTTTAAGAAATAGTTCTGAGTTTATAGTCGCCAGCTCGACTCAGCTCAACGATGGTTTAAGTATAGGTGGGATCTTCAAGAGTGAAGACTTCCTCCTCTTTACCTTGACCAAGACCCATGTAATGTATCACACGGTGTCCATTGACCACAAAAGTGGATTGGTCTTTAAGGTTCAACAATTCAACAGCTCCAGAAGGGAAAACCTTACTCACTCTATAAGGGCCATACCATCGTGATTTTAACTTGCCAGGAAAGAGTCTCAAGCGCGAATTGTAAAGAAGAACCAGATCGCCTTCCTTAAAAGTGCGGTCCAATATCTTCTTATCATGAAATCTCTTTGTGCGCTCCTTAAATATTTTAGCATTCTCATAAGCTTCCAGACGAAACTCCTCTAGGCGAGTCAACTCTAACAACCTTTTTTCTCCAGCTAAACTCTCATCAAAATTCAACATACGCGTGGCCCACATGGCACGGTGTTCAAGTTCAACCGGTAGATGACACGCTTTACCAAAAACAATCTTATAAGGGGACATACCAATAGTCGTCTTGTAAGCAGTCCTATAAGCCCATAAAGCATCATCTAATCGTAACGACCAATCCTTTCTAGTCGTATTCACAGTCTTCTCCAAAATGCGCTTTATTTCTCGATTTGTAACCTCAACTTGTCCACTTGTTTGAGGGTGATAAGCAGTAGCTAACTTGTGCCTAACCCCGTACTTAATCATCAGCTTTTCAAACGGCCTATTGCAGAAATGGCTTCCATTATCACTAATAATGGCACGAGGGGTTCCAAACCGCGTAAAAATATTTTTCTTTAAGAATTTCAGTACAACTTTCGCATCGTTAGTAGGCGAAGCAATGGCCTCAACCCATTTGGACACGTAGTCGACTGCCACTAAGATATAGCGGTTGGACAAAGACGAAGTAAAGGGTCCCACAAAATAAATACCCCAAACATCAAAGAGTTCCACCTCTAGGATAGTCTCCATTGGCATTTCATTCCTTCTCAAGATATTTCCCGTCATTTGGCAAGAATGACAAGATCTAGCATATTGATGCGCATCTTTGAACAAGGTCGGCCAGTAAAAACCACATTGGAGAACTTTCGCAGCGGTCTTGTCTCCTCCATAATGTCCTCCGGCCTCATAAGCATGGCAATGTCTAAGGATATCATACATCTCTTCTTCCGGCACACACCTCCTAAAGACATTGTCGGATCCTAGCTTAAAAAGATAGGGCTCTTCCCAATAATAGTGCCTAAGATCCTTAAAGAATTTCTTTCTTTCTTGTGGGTTGAGATTTGGTGGCAAGTATTTCGCGGATAGATAATTCACAAAGTCTTTAAACCATGGTTGCTTGTTCTCCTTTACAACCTCAATGCGCGAAGATACTGCAGCGCAATCATCCTTTCCATGTATGGCCGTGATGGAGAATAATTGTTCATCAGGAAATGTTTCTCCAATCTCGGTCATTGGCTCATTATCCTCTATTTGTAGACGGGAAAGATGATCTGCAACCAAATTCTCGGATCCTTTCTTATCACGGATTTCTACATCAAATTCTTGCAACAGTAGAATCCATCTCAATAACCTTGGCTTGGAATCTTGTTTGGCTAGAAGATACTTCAAGGCCGCATGGTCTGTCCAAATAGTGACTTTAGATCCTACTAGATAAGATCTAAACTTGTCAAACGCAAAGATGACAGCGAGAAGCTCTTTCTCAGTAGTTGCATAGTTCCTTTGAGCAGCATTTAAAGTTCGACTAGCGTAGTAGATGGGCCTAAAGATCTTGTCTTTTCTTTGTCCTAAGGTAGCACCTAAGGCAGTGTCGCTTGCATCGCACATCAACTCAAAAGGTAGATTCCAATCAGGCGCAATCAGAACGGGTGCAGTAATGAGCATGTTCTTTAATTTATTGAAATCTTTCATGCACTCACTAGTAAACACAAACGGCACATCCTTGGCTAATAATTTGGTAAGAGGTCGAGAGATTAAGGAAAAATCCTTCACAAACCGGCGATAGAATCCTGCGTGGCCAAGAAAACCTCGCAATGTCTTAAGATTGGTTGGTGGAGGCAGTTTTTCAATCACCTCAACTTTTGCTCTATCCACCTCTATACCGTTCTTTGAAATACGGTGGCCAAGTACTATACCCTCAGTAACCATAAGATGACATTTCTCCCAGTTAAGCACCAGATTCGTCTCCTCGCATCTCTTCAACACTCTTGCCAGATGCGTGAGACATGAATCGAAATCATCTCCAAATACGGAGAAATCATCCATAAAGATCTCTAGGAAATCTTCAACCATATCAGCAAACAGAGAAATCATGCATCTTTGAAACGTTGCTGGTGCGTTGCACAAACCAAAGGGCATTCTATTATAAGCAAATGTTCCATATGGACATGTAAAAGTGGTCTTCTCACGATCCTCGGGTGAGATATGAATTTGATAATATCCCGAGTAACCGTCAAGGAAACAATAAAACGCATGTCCGCTCAGTCTCTCGAGCATTTGATCAATGAGGGGAAGAGGGAAGTGATCCTTACGAGTTGCATCATTCAGTTTCCTAAAGTCAATGCACACTCTATGGCCAGTAATGAGCCTAACAGGAATCAACTCATTTAACTCATTGGCTTGTACAGTCAAACCTCCCTTCTTCGGAACTACGTGGATAGGACTAACCCATTCACTATCAGAGATAGGAAAGATGATTCCCATTTCTAACATCTTAATAATTTCATGCCTAACCACGTCATTCAATTGTGGAGTCAACCTTCTTTGGGGTTGTACAACCGTTTTCTTTGCAGGATCGACGGAGATTTTATGCATGCAAACACTAGGGCTAATGCCTTTGATGTCAGCTATAGTCCATCCAAATGCTCCACGATACTTTCTCAACACTCTCATCAGCTTTTCCTCTTGTATTTCAGTCAAGGCAGAAGAAATGATAAGCGGCAAGGTCTCATCTTGAAGAAATACATACTTCAAATGTGCAGGCAGAGGCGTTAGCGTTAGATTTGTAGGTGGTTCTTCTAACGAGGTCTTTAACTTTTGTCCGGTTAGCTTAAGTTCAAAGAACTTATGCCATGTTGGTCTATGGTAGTACTTTTCAACCTCGGTAGATTTCATCTCCTCGACATGTCTAGGGGTTCCTCTACTACATCCAGGCCATATCATTTTTTCTTCCTCGCTCTTTTCATATGGCACTTCATCCTCTAACTCAAGGGTAGCCTCGAGGAAATCCTTAATATCCTCATATTGTTGGAAGTCATTGACAAGCTTGTCAACAGAATCCAACATGAAACATGCATCCTCTTCATCATCAGGTGTCTTCATAGTGTCAAGCACGTTGAATGCTATTTCATCCCCATTAACTCTTAACACTAACTCTCCTTTGTAAACATCGATAAGCGTCCTACTAGTGGCCATAAAAGGTCTTCCTAATATTAGGGGCACTTCGTAGTTAGCTTCCATATCCAGTACAACAAAGTCGACAGGAAACACAAATTTCTCAACTCTTACTAGCACGTCCTCAACTACTCCACAAGGCTCCTTAACCGAACGATCAGCTAATTGCAAAGTAATTGAAGTCTTTTTAAGGTCTTTCATACCTAGCTTTTGAAAAATGGATAGAGGCATCAGATTTACGCTCGCTCCTAGATCACACAAAGCTTTGTTCAAACATACGTTGCCTATGGTGCAGGGAATGAGAAAACTTCCCGGATCCTTGCATTTAGCAGGTAACTTATGTTGAAGGATGGCTGAGCACTCCTCATTTAGACAAATGGTTTCTAAATCTAAGAGTTTCCTCTTAGTAGAGACAGCTTCTTTTAAGAACTTGGTGTACTCAGGCATCTCAGCAAGTGCCTCAACTAAAGGTATATTGATTTGTAGCTTTCTAAAGATATCAATGAACTTCTTATACCTCTTGTCATCAACCTTAGGCTTAGGTTTGCGTGGAGGATAAGGTAAGGTTGAAGGATCGACATCAGTGAAAATAGGGTACTTATTGTTATAAAGCTCAACTCTAGGGCCAGCAGGTTCCTTATAGGTTTCTTGCTCGGGCAAGGTCCCAGAAGTACTTGCTTCCTTGCTTGGCTCACCATCCTTGCTCTCTACGGATTTCTCTTTCTCTTTCAAAGATGGCGGAGTTAGAGCATCCACAGCGGTAACTTGAAAACACCCCCAAATACTTTTTTCGAGACCCTTTTAACCACAGTGGTCCCTCTACAATACCCCTGAGCACAAAAATTACATACCTCAACCTCGACATAACAGAGGGCTTCAAGAGGATGCTTTTGAAAGAAAATTTCTCTCTCTCCAGCAAAAAATTCTCTCTCCAGCCTCCTCCCATGGCCATTCCATTGATCGACAGCTAGAGCAAAATTTTTTTTTGCATGAATTCATAGCAGAAACCAACGATTAAAATTCATTCAGGTAAATTTCATGATTTTTTTTTAAAGACAAAATTTTCATACTTTCTGGGTTTGGTTTTGGTTTTAATTGGTACAGTATAAATGCAAAAAAAAAAATTGTAATTCCATTGCTTATGATCATTGATATTCCATTTCTTTGAGTTTTGCATTTAACTAGTTCCAGAAATTTCATCTGGGTGCGAAAATTGGGGCTTTTCAGTTGGGGCTTTTCGGTTGAGGTGAAAATATTAAAAAAGAATAATAGAGAAAATATTATAAAAATTGTTTTTCGGGGTGGTATAGAGGTTGCTTATTGGAGTGAAATTTTTTTTAGGTGTTGAAAAAGTGTAACTGAAACGGAAAACGATATGTTTGGGGTGTGTAATTGAGGTTAACCATTGGGGTTGCCCTTACTTCTTTTCCACTTCTAGTCATGATCGCATTCAAATCCTTAGGATTCTTATCAGTGGTGCTTGGCAATCCTCCAGGAGGTCTAGTCGAGACTTGCTCAGCTAATTGCCCTATTTGGTGAGTGAGATTCTGGACTATGGCTTCTTGATTGGTCACTTTAGCATCGGTCTTCTGACAATATTGGCTAAAGTTAGTGGCTAAATCAACCATCGATTTTGAAAGTTGTCCCATATTGTCAGTGACGACATTACTCAGTTTTTCTATCGCAGCTTCCCAACCAAAAGTTTTAGTTTGCTGTGGTACATAAGTGGTAGGCGGTTTAGGCCTTTCTCCTGCATTAGGATCACTATATCGGAATCCGGGGTGGTTATGATTAGGCTTATATCCTCCCCCAATATAATTGGCTTCTTCAGTACCAGCATTCTCACTTTGAGGGGTTACCTCGATTCCAGTCCCTTTCTCTACTCTTGCCATCCTCTCTTGCATTCCATCTACCTTACTGTTGATAACTGACAGTTGTTCTAAGATTTTGGTAGATGCACTATCCTCAAATATGTCAGCAGCCACCTTCACAGTAGCTATGTCATTGCCTCCCCATTGACTATTCATCGCTATTTGCTCCATTTTTCCTTGTGCCTCCTCAGGAGATAAAAGAACAAACGCTCCATTGCTAGAGGCGTCTACTCTAATTTTCTCAGTCTCTCTCAATCCGTGGTAAAAAGTTTGCACTAAAAGCCAAAGAGAGATATCATGATGAGGACACTTCCTCATAGCTTCCTTAAAACGCTCCCAAGCTTGATCAAAACTCTCCCCAGGTTGTTGCTTAAATCCTAAGATGTCTTGGCGTAACTTAAAGGTTTTTCCTAAGGGAAAATACTTATTCATGAACTTTTGCAACAATTGTTCCCAAGTAGTGATAGATCCAGCCTCTAGAGAGAGAAGCCATTGCTTAGCTTTATCTTTCAAAGTGAAAGGGAAAAGCTTAAGACGAATGTTCCCCTCCGGGATTAATTCTGGTTTCACAGTGCTAACAATTTCCAAGAAATTTGTCACATGAACACCAGGATCCTCGTTTTGGACTCCATGAAAAGTGGAATAGTTGGTCACCATTTGAATTACATTAGGCCTAGGGTGATAGACTTCCGCAGCATCTTGCGGTGCTACGATAGCGGGAATGAATTGCTCAATAGTAGGCGTTGCATAACTTTGCAAAGTGCGCCTCGCAGCTTGGTTTCCATTATTAGCATTAAGATTGTTCGCATTATTAACATTATTGGCATTATTAATAACTTCAGGATTAATTACCTGGTTCGGATTGACCGGAATGCCTTCCATTTCTGCTTCAGATTCAGAATGTTCAGAATGATCGGTTGTATGTCCTTTTTCTGATTCGTGCTCGCTTTCCTCAAGATTTGGATCCTCTTCTCCTTGCTCAGCCAGCTCTCTAGCTAACTTTCTATTTCTCCTTGCAAATTTCTCTATTTCAGGATTATATGGCTCAAGCGGTTCCTTCGATTTCCGAGTAGCGTACTATAAAATAACAAAAAACAATAAAACAATTAAAAACTCTAAAGGCTAGGCCTTTAACTAGACTAAATAAAAAAAACGAAACTAAAACAGACTCTATTCACAATATTTACGAATTTCCTTTTAATAAAATAAGTTATATTTAATTTAATGACACGAGTCCCCGGCAACGGCGCCAAAAACTTGATGTCGGGTCAAGTAATAAAAATACTCGATACCTAAATAACACACTAGCAAGAGAACTAGGTTCAATCGTAGTATAGTTAGATAGAGTCGAGTTCGATCCCACAGAGACTCGGCTTAAACGAAATATGACTTATTAAACTAAAAAGCAAATTAAAGGCGGTCTCCGACCAACAAATAACGCAGAAAATAAAATTGTCACAATAGAAACGCAAAACCAACAAAAGACACAACGACACTAAGACACTTGTTTTTATAGGTTTTATAAATAATTGACAAACGGTATTGATAATGCTAGTAGTAATTACTCCTCCATGCTATGTAGATTGACGACGAGACAAAACAAGACATTTAAGATTAATTATTCTGACTACGGGAGTCACCCCTTAAGATAGATCTAGCTCCGGTTAGGCCATCTAGATCATTGTGTCTCCATTACGTGACTTCACATTTTTTAGTCTCCATCTCATATAACTTCTGACACAATTACGAAACTAGGGATGCCGGTATAAACCGTAACCTCATCTAAGCAACATTCCTATGATTAGGCGTACTTCTTAGACACCGATTCAATCTCTGTCCTAAATAACAATCACTTTTTGGGTCTCATGTTAAATTACGATGACAAATAATTAAGTTGATCAAGTTTAATTACTCGTTTGAATTACAAAGTAGAGAACCTGACGTAGTCGAAGCCGTTCACAGACAAATCAAGAACATCACAGATCTTTCTACCAACGAGACATAAGCTCGCTGCCAACAAGCTCAGATCTGAACCAGATTTGCTCGTGAAACGTCTTTTACGTCTCAGATCTACATAAACATGGGTTCGTAAATTAACTATATCACGAAATCAATACACAAAAAGACTACTCCATAACGAAATAAATTAGATCTACGAATAAAGATTGCATAATAGAGTAGACATTACCCTCGAAGACGAGCGTGATTCCCACTCCTCGATACGATCTCTAACCGGAGATTCTAACGACTCCGTAATGAACGAACATAAAATAAAATAAAGAAAACGACGAACTATATTGATGAAAGTATTGAAAATATTGTATTTCTATGGTGTACTAATGGCGTGTGAAGCACCCCTTTATTTCTAGGTGTTCAAGCTAATTAAGAGATATACTTCAAAATGTCAAACAAATAAGAGATAACTCCCGGCTGATCTCAAAAAAAGTGTCATGCGCCCCCCTAATTTCGTCCCTAAAGTCGGCGCCAACATTTGATTGGTTTGCCGGCTTTTGTCATGCTTTACTCCTCTTCTTGTGCTTATCCGATATTTATCTTTAATGCATCTTGAATTTATCTTGAGATTAAATTCTTCTATTTGTATTTATCCTCCATAATTATCCAAATTCTGCAAAATAGATATTTATCCCAAAATAAATCATATTCAAATAAAAATGGATAAATACCAAAATATACAATATAAACGGATAAATACTAAATTATGCCTTATAAATGGATAAATACCAAATTATATAATATAAATCACATAACATTAAATAATCCATATAAATAGGTGATTTATCATAAAATATATATTATTAATCCCGATTTAAGGATAATGTTGATGACTTTTACGGGTATAATTTGACCGTCATCAATTCCATCCCCAGAAATCACGTGACCCAAGAAATTGACTTGATTCAACCAAAACTCGCACTTAGAAAACTTAGCATACAACTGAGTCTCCTTTAAGGTCTTCAACACGATTCTTAAGTGTTCTTCACGCTATTTTTCATCCTTTGAGTAGATAAGGATGTCATCTATGAATACTATCACAAATTTATCCAATTAGGGCATGAAAACACGTTGCATTAAATCCATAAATGCCGATGGAGTATTGGTGATTCCTAAAGGCATAACCAAGAACTCATAATGTCCATACCTTGTACTAAAAGCCGTCTGCGGTATGTCCACCACTTTGATCTTCAACTGATGATATCCCGACCTAAGATCAATCTTAGAAAACTCTCTCTTCCCTTGAAGATGAGTAACATGTCGTCAATACTTGGTAGTGGATACTTGTTTTTGATGGTGAGGTTATTCAAAGCTCTGTAGTCTATGCACATCCTCATACGACCGTCTTTCTTCTTCACAAACAACACAGGGGCTTCCCACGGTGAGGTACTTGGATGATTTATATTCCTTTCCAAAATATCTTTCAACTGGGCTTTTAACTCCTTTAATTTTATCCAGAGCCATCCTGTAAGGTGCCTTAGCTACTGGGGCTGTACCCGGTACCAACTTGATTTTGAACTCTATCTCCTTATCCGGAATGTTTCCTGGTAACTCATCCGGAAAAACTTTGGGGTACTCTTTTGTTATAGAGGTTTCTTCCATCATAGGATTTACTTGTTCTACATCCATTGCATACAACAAATAACCTTCACAACCTTTTTGACATGCTCTTATAGCCTTAACTGATGAGATTATCGGATGACGCTTCTTATTCGGCTCGTACACGTTATCGTGGAAAGTCTAAGACGATTTCCTGGGTACCTTAAAGGTCACTCTCTTCTCTCTACAATCCAAGTGAACATAATTCTAGGATAGCCAATCTATTCCATGAATTACATCAAATTCTAGAAAGTCCAACACTATAAGGTCACTATTGCACTGATACGTCCCTACACGAACATCCACTTGAGGTATCATCCTAGTCACCTTAGTTATCTTTCCTAGCGGTGTACTTATTTACAAGGTGTTCCTTAAAGTTTCCATAGGTAGATTAAGCTTCTTAGCTATCTTACTTGACACAAAAGTATTAGACGCTCCAGTATCAAACAAGGCTAAAACTGTTAGGTTGTCTAATAATATCGTACCTAAAGTTATATTCATTTATTTAAATACAAGTATAAAATAAGATAACGTGTTATACAAGTACTTTAATAAAGTAAATAACTGAAACGTACCTGAGATAACATTAGAATCTGGTTCCGCTATCTCTGCATCCATAGCAAAAACTCGAACTGGCCGACTTGAACTTCCTTTCCGTTTCCTTGATTCTGGTTTCCTTTGTTTCCCTTTGATGGACACATTCTTGCCAAATGTCCCGGATCTCCACAGCGGTAGCAGCCATTTGCACTTGCCCGACACTCACTGGTATGATTTCTCTTACATTTTGGGCAAAGTGGTGTGCCAGTTGAAGGAGTAGCTGCCAAAGGTGTTGTTGTCTTCTTTGTGTTATGTTGTGGTGCTCCCCGACTGTGGCCTTGACTAGTCCCAAAGTTCTTTTTAGCACCAATGATCACCGAAAGCTTGTTCTTGAAGGTCTCAACTTCTAAATCCGTATTCAACAACTGCCATAGTCCTAGGTGTAGCTCCCAACATTCCCGCTTGAATCTCTCGAGATTGTGTTAAGAATTCAATACGGAAATGCAACGGAATTTAATTTAATTTCCTTTTTACCATGATCGACTTCGTTTAAGTAACAAGCATAAGAGAAGTAAACGGGAAATTTACCTTGGACGATCTAAAAGATCGAAGCTTTATCATCTACAAATGAGTAGTGGTGCACAGAGCCGCCCAAGCGTTCGGCCTCTACCGATAGTCCACACGAACAACCCGCAGGAATCCCGTGGATTGCTACTAGAAAAACTCGGTTGCTAGACCGACCTTTTTCTCTCTCTCAAAACTCTCTTTAAGAAGCTTTCTTTATTTTCACAAGAGTTAATAGTCTCTTGGAATTTTGATACAAAATAGCTTGGCACACCACTATATCTATAGTGGTGACCTGCGCCCCATTGTGTCACATTTGTAATAGAAAAAGCTTCTTGTGTGGAGTAAGGAGAAAGAAAACTTTTTACTGGTAAAACAAGAAAATAGATATTCTAGATTTATCTCATTTAATATTCAATATCTTATATTAAGTATTTCCAAGATATATATTGTCAATATCTAATATTGAATATATCTTTATTATATTACCATAAATCATTCTACACATGTGTATATATCACATATATATACTGTATGTATATATATATATATATATATATATATATATATATATATATATATATATATATATATATATATATATATATATATATATATATATTTAATACTTTGATTTATTAATTTGCAAAATCCATGTGTATCATATACACATATATAATTTCAACCCACAAACACACACACACACACATATATATATATATATATAATTATTCAACATAATTAATATCTCGTATTATATTTATGCAAACTAAATAAATACCACAATATTAACTTATCACTATAACACTTTATAGTCGAGATAAAACTTTCCTTATTTGGTTATCACTATAACCGCATTTTAATCCGGTTAGATGTTCTTATGTGTGTGACCCGATAGGCTTCCGAATATGTTGGCTGTAGGCACAAACTGTATTTACTAAAATGTCATTCACACCCAACGATCATGGATAGTGTCTAGCAACAGGCCATGAACCCCAATAATCGAAAGAGTCAAATGCAATGACTATTACCTTTTCATGTGAAACGGTTACCATGTAAATAGATTCCTATCGCTGTAATAATATCCATACGGTCGTATCTCGAGTGTCAATACATTAACGACCGTATCTTATAATCTGGATATCATGCTCTCTCGAAGTAACTCAATTACTCCCACTTTAAAAAGATTCACGAGAGTAAGATAATCTTTATAAGAAAACCCTTTCGGATATTTACTCCGATTCTTTAGATACGCGATTTCCGGACGAGCAACATGAATCCTACGCACGCTTCAGTATCACACCCAATCACTACCGCATTATCGCCCCATGGCTAGGTGAAACCTCAATAGTCTCAAAGTATGACAATCCATACCGTGATGTCATGAAAACTCCGGTCTCAAGATAATTACACAACTGTCACATAGTGCGACACTTAATAAAGTAAGTGGGTCAGTGATGGCCATTTTACAGCATAGCCAACTCTAACCGGCAGGGTACCGAGTCGTTTGTACTCTAAATGGTGAGCAAGGTCATATCCCACAGTGAATCCGGTTAAGTATCAAAGCCGGTCTCGTTCTTAGTTTAGGCAAAAACGGTCTTTGAAAAGGGTGATTTGTCAGATCACCGATTCTAACAACTAAATATACACAAAATAAAACAGTTTAAACTATGAAAAAAGTGATAGCCGAGCTATGATCCAATCTAATACTTGCAAACCCTAGCTTGATCCGGAAGTGTTTTTGACTTCCCTAAACATTCTCGATGTCACTTGAAGGGTGTCATTTCCTAATTCCGAGAATAAACATTATTTCAATAATCTACCCTCCTATGTTAGGTTCAACGGTCCACTGACCGGATTTAACTGACCTAACACGGTCTAATATCATTGAAATGCTCAACAAGTTGAAACCTCACACACGAAACCGAATCTAAACAACTCAGTTGGTTTTACAGGGTGATCAAAGAACCCCGGTTCATGTATCCTCTCGCAAAATACATATATAAAGAAGATACGTGTAATACGATTATCGAGTGATCAATTCAAAAAAGTCACAAAGCATAAGTTCTAGAACAATAACGATGCCAAGAATCTAAAAAATCAACAAACCAAGAACACCTCAATCAACAAACTAGGGTTCGATTTCGAAGATTATCGCATAACTCAGCTATATAAAGATTAGCTACTCATTTTATCAATCAAAGTGCAAGAAATTATCAACAAACCAAACCTATAATCAAGAACAAAGCATGAAATCAAACATTCAACAAAATTCAAAGCAAGAACAAGAAGTAAATTGAAATACCGAATATATTAGGCCGTAGAAAATTGAGCCTATGAACGAAATCCCGTCAATAACGCATCAAGCTATTTTCAAGAATCAACGGTTTACAAATATCTAAGCCTAATTAAGCTAAAATATTTACAAGATTGATCAGATCTATGAAAGAGGCTAAAAAGTGCAGAAAATGCAGAAACATTGATCTAGAGATGACCTAAAACGAATTGGGGGGTATTTATAATGTTAGGAGGTGCAAGTGGGCACATAACATGGTAGGCGGGCGCCTATGGTCAGTCCCAGATTTCTTAAGCCCCAGTAAATTGTAGGCGGTGGCCTATAGATTATAGGAGCTGGTCTGCTGACATATCTTCAGTAAATCGGCCATAACCTTGTGTTTAGACCTCCAAATCAAGGGATTAAAAATGCATTGAAAAGTTAACGCAATTGTCTATAACTTTTATGAAGATGTCCAGCCCAGAAAATGCCTATAACCTGGATCCAAATACAGATCAATGGAAGGTATGATTGTAGTACCAACGAGTTTTGATCCATTTGAATGTTTAAGCTTCGGGCACACGCTCCTACCTTCATAACTTGCCTTCCTGTCATCCCGAACACCTATGTCCTGAACAATATCACAATAAACCAAACGTATAACCCCTATGATGGGAGTCAACTTTATTGTACTTTGGTGTGCAATTTAACCCCCGTTTATCACTTTATTGACATGTTTTGGGTAGATTTAGGCCTGTTTGAGAGTAATATCGAGAGTTATGCGCACGGAGAGTTAAACTATCATATCGATAGTAAACTCTGCCTTTTTGACGATATTTGACTCTTTTCCGGGCACTTTTGTCTTGCGGAATTACGCGTGGTGTTTGTTCGTCTATGTTATTGCAGGACTTAGGTGACTCGAGGACCCGGAAGGCGATGTTTTGGAATGAGAGACATGTTCGTTGCACGAGAGTTGGATGAAAGTGGAAGAAAAGTCAAGTTTGGAGCAAAATCAAGGCAAATGGGCGTTTGCCCTACCCCAAACGGGCGTCTGCAGTAAGCCTGCCTCAAACGGGCGTTTTGGCAAATTCAGACGGGCGTCCAAAGAGTTAATACATCATTCAGAAAGTTATGTTTTCAGCTGGACGAGCTCCCAATGACCCCCAAACTGGTGTTTGGATGGGTTCAGCCCGAAGTAAAAAGCTCATACAAAGCAAACGAGCATTCAAGACAGGCTAGACGGTCGTTCGAATCTCAATAACCCTAATCAAGAATCATATTTCGAGGCAGACGGGTGTTTGACATGAGGCAGACGGGCGTTTGGCGCCAACAGCAGTATTTCACCATGCCTGTTCGTTAATATTTATTTTGACCTATCTTGGAGGCATTTTTGGTCAAGTTGTCTTCATGAAAGTTGTAGGTAATTGAACTTTCTTTCCAACGCATCTTGAATCTTTCAAATTGGAGCTCTACACAGCAAGTTATCACCGATTTACTGAAGATGAGTTAAATGGGCCAAGTTGGTCGGCCCAACTAGGTCAAGGTCGTGATTTTCTGCCTATTTAAGAGCAGCTAAACCTAAGAAAACACATATTCTGACTTTTATTGGCCTAGACTAAGTTCGAGGCCGGCTTAGGTGCTCAACCCAGCCGCTTCGACGGTTTTTATGACAGGTTGACATCTAAATAGCCGGATTAGAGCTCTGGACTAGGCCCCGTATTTCAATTTCTTAGTTTAGATTTTTAAATATGGAGTAGAATACGATATTCGATCGATATCTTGGTGGAGTTTGTGCCTGGGATCATTGGATGAATTAAAGGTTGATATCTTTTGCTGATTTAGGATTCAAAAGTCTTGATCTGCAATCTTTAGATCTTCATTATTGTGAGTTTTCTGATTTCGATTTGTTTTCTCTCAATATTGTTTTGATTGTGTAGATCATTAGTTTGATGAAATTTACTCTGGATAAAAGTCTTGATTCAGATCCTTGTTTATGCCGTGTAATAGTAAAAGCTTCAATCTTTTGTCTTGTTCATATACTCTTTGTCCTCTGATTTTAACACAAGTTTTGTATTCGATTCAATCTCCTCATGGGATCGACCTTGGACTCTGAACGCACTACCTACGATCGACCCGGTTCACTGCCGGTTAGAAAGTGAGTTTTGCCTAAGGTTTCGAGTTTTATAAATTGTATTTGATCGAGCCGGATTGCGAAATCTCCCACTTATCACCCTACATGACATAGGGTGACCGAGAATGTATCAAAAACACCTTAAACGTTGAGATATCCGTACATTACGTCCTAGTTCTCGTAAATACAAATCATGGTGTAAATACGTCGAAACCAAGCCAAATATTCCCGGAATCAGGTAAAACGAGTTAAATCGGGGTATAAAACACGTAGGAAAATAGAGTCGGGTTGACTCTCATCAACTACCCCTACGTAGCGTTTGCTCACCCTCGAGCAAAACCGAGCTTTTCAAACAACGAGTCTCCCGTATCATATAGGTAAGACAGTAGTAAAAACACGAATACCTAATGAAGAGAGTTTGAGAAAGTAATAATACTTGAGTAAACTTCAACTTGGTTTATTCATCATAAAAGAGTGAGTATAAATAGGTACAAGTAAGTGAGAAAGGTCCTAGTAGAGTATAAGCTAGGAGAGAGCAATTAATTACTAGAGTCGGCAAGTATTAATTGCTAGAGTTGTCTATTACCTAATAAGACAAAATAGAGTTACTTTATGACTTTATGACATATTAATTGTTTATACAATACAATTAATATGTCTTACAATTAATATGTTACACTAATGTAATGTAATATTTCCACACACCCCCTCAAACTGGGTTGTATATGTCAATACAGCCAAGTTTGCTACTCAGTCTGCTGAACATAAGTGGTGGAATTGCCTTGGTGAGAATATCAGCATTTTGGTCTGCTGAGGGAACATACTGAAGTTGAATGATCTTGGCATCAATCTTCTCTTTAAGGAAATGTCTGTCAATATCCACATGTTTGGTTTTATCATGATGGACTGGATCCTCTGCCATGCATAAAGCTGAATTATTGTCACAGCAGAGTATGAAAGGTTGCTGAGGGGTCTGCTGAAGGTCAGTAAGGACTCTTTTCAGCCATAATGCTTCACAAATGCCCAAAACCAGTGCCCTGAGTTAAGCTTCAGCACTGCTTCTAGAGACAGTAGGTTGTTTATTGCTTCTCCAAGTGACAAGATTACCCCATACATATGAGCAATAGCCTGTGGTGGATCTTCTGTCTATGTGGCAACCAGCCCAGTCAGCATCAGTATAGACCTTCACTGATCTGTCAGTAGACTTAGTGAAGTGTAGGCCCTGGCCAGGAGTGGACTTCAAGTATCTGAGTATTCTGTAGACAGCATCCCAATGGTGCTCAGTAGGGCAATGTATGAATTGACTGACAAGGCTAACTCCATATGCAATATCAGGTCTTGTATGAGAGAGATAGATAAGTTTCCCTACAAGTCTCTGATATTGTTCCTTTCTTACAGCAACATTACCATGTACCAATGGATTACTAGGGTCTACTGGAGATACAGCAGGTTTGCATCCTAGCATGTCAGTTTCCTTCAGCAGGTCCAGCACATACTTCCTCTGTGAGACTGAGATACCCTGGCTGTTTCTGGCTATTTCCATGCCAAGGAAGTACTTGAGATATCCCAGATCTTTAACTTGAAACACTTTTTCCAGAAGGGTCTTCAATTGTTGGATCTCAGCAGGGTCATCACCAGTAAGGATGATATCATCCACATAGACAATAAGAATAGATCTCTTCTAGTTGGTTATTTTGATAAACATGGTGTGATTTGAGTTGCATTGATGATATCTAGCAGCTTTAACCACAATAGTAAGTTTGCCAAACCAGGCTCGAGGGGACTGCTTCAGGCCATATAGGGATTTCCTCAGTTTGCAAACTTTCCCTTGAGTGTGAGTGTTGCCAAAACCAGGAGGTACATTCATATAGACTTCCTCAGTAAGGTCACCATTTTGGAAAGCATTCTTGATATCCAATTGGTGGAGAGGCCAGTCAAGATGGACATCAAGTAAGATCAGTACCCTGACAGTGTTTAGCTTTGCCACAGGTGCAAAGGTCTCTTTGTAGTCAATCCCATATGTTTGAGTGAATCCCCTTGCAATCAGTCTAGCTTTGTATATGTCAATAGTACCATCAGCATTGTACTGATAGTGAACAGCCATTTGCAGCTGACTGTCTTCTTTCCATGTGGGAGAGTGGTGAGGTCCCAAGTATGGTTGCCAAGGAGAGCAGTCATTTCAGTTTTGACAGCAGCCTTCCACTTATCATGTTGGAGAGCTTCCTGTATATTCTTAGGAATGGAGTGGGAATCCAAGTCCTGTGTAAACATAGCAAAAGAAGGTGACAAGTGATTATAAGACACATAAGTATGAATAGAGTGATTAGTACATGATCTCTTTCCCTTTCGGACATCAATGGGTCTGTCATCACTATCAGTGGACTGAGTAGGATCAGTAGGCTCAGGAGACTACTGAGGTTCAGTGGGTTCAGTAGGCTGCTGAGGTTCAGTGGGCTCAGTAGGTTGCTGAGGTTCAGTGGGTTCAGTAGGCTGCTGAGGAGTTGGTTGAGGGATTGGAGTGAGCTCAATTTCAATAAGGTTGCCATCTATGGCTGTCTCAGTCGGTTTGCTGTAGTAAGGGGTTTTTCAAAGAATTTTACATCCATAGAATTGTAAAATCTTTTGTCAGTGGGAGAGTAACACTTGTAACCCTTTCTATCTTTGGCATAGCCTAGAAAGATGCATTTATGAGCTTTGGGATCAAGTTTTCTTCTGTATTGGGCATGAATATAGACAAACACAGTACATCCAAAGATCTTTGGAGGCAAGTCAGCAATGAGATGAGGACAGGAATGACTTGACAACAAGGTTTGAATGGGAGTCTTGAATCCTAACACTCTGCTGGGTAACCTGTTGATCAGGTATGTGGCAGTTAGTATAGCTTCACCCCACATATATTTAGGCACATGTGTGGTGAACATGACTGATCTAGCCATCTCCAGTAAGTGCATGTTCTTCCTCTCAGCAACTCCATTTTGCTGAGGTGTCTCTACACAGCTACTGGTGTGAACAATTCCCTTATCATTCAGGAAGGTGCTGAGGTTGGACTCATAGTATTCCAGGGCATTATCTGTTTTTAAGATTTTAATCTTAGTGTCAAATTGAGTGGATACCATGTTATAGAATTCTTGGAAGATGGTTCCAACTTCAGATTTATCTTTCATCAGAAACAACCATGTGATCCAGGTGTGGTCATCTATGAAGGTGACAAACCACCTCTTTCCTGTTATACTTTTAACTCTTGAGGGCCCCCATACATCACTATGAATCAAAGTGAAAGGTGTGGAAGGTAAATAAGGTATTTTAGTATACACAGATTTAGTAAGTTTAGCAAACTGACAAATATCACATTGAAGGTCACTGAGGTTACATCCTTTAAACAATTCAGGAATTAAAGACTTTAAATAACCAAAACTTGGATGACCTAGCCTATAATGCCATAACATGATATTGTCTAAGGTTTGGTTGCAGGCTGCTGAGGCGGTTTCAGTCTTCAATCTTCTGTCTTCAGCAGGGTTGACCATAAACAGTCCTGAGCAGGCTTTAGCTCTCCCAATCACTTCCTGTGAAGAAAGATCCTGGAAAATACACTGATTGTCATTAAACAAGACTTTCCAATTTAGGTCTTTAGTAAGTCTACTGACATATATAAGGTTACAGTCTAATTTAGGAACAAATAGGACATCATGAAGGTATATCTTATCAGTAAGTTTAACATTTCCAAAACCTTGTGCACATGAGATAGATCCATCAGCAATCCTAATATTGTGGGTTTGATGACAGGGCCTAAACTGAGATATGAGACTCTTGTTACCAGTCATATGGGATGAAGCCCCAGAATCAACAACCCAAGTATCATTACTGAGAGGTGAGTGGAATATACCTGTTTTAGCATGAGTAGCTATGTCAGTGATAGAACTACCTTCCTTTTGTTGAGCAATGAAGGCTTTGAAAGCAGCAAACTGAGCATCCAACATGGTATCTTTGTTCCCTTCTTCACTGACATGCCTGCCCTGACTCTCCCTGGTTGGTTTGGAGGGTTTAAAGGAATTAGGCTTACCATGTAGTTTCCAGCAAGTGTCCTTGGTGTGATTTGTGCGTTTGTAGTGGTCACAGAACAACTTTCCTGTCTTCTCAGTAAGGTTCCTGTAAGTCTCAGTAACCTCAGCAGGCTTCCTGACCACCAACATTGCTGAGCTATCAGTAGGGTGATCAGCAGGGTTGCTTTGCAGCATTACTTCTCTCATGCTTTCCTCATGTTTGACTTCAACAAACACAGATTTGAGGTTGGGGAGAGGTTTAGTAGCCAGAACTCTACCTCTAACATCATCAAAGGATGAGTTCAGTCCTGTAAGGAACTTGAATACCCTCTTTTTCTCAATGATATTCTTGTATAAGGCAGCATCCTCTACATCCTTCCATGGGTGAATTTCCAACATATCTAGGTGTTGCCATGCCTTAGATAGTTGGTTGAAGTACTGAGTTACAGACAGATCTCCTTGCCTGCAATTTTGGATTTGAGCTTCAAGATCATAGACCTCAGATGTATTGTCCTTTTTTGAGTAAAGGTCTCTGGCATTGTCCCAGATCTCCTTTGCAGTATCATACATCATGAAGTTCTCACTGATCTCTTTTGTCATTGACCTCGTGAGGATGGTCATGACTTGGTTATTTTTTGTATCCCATGCTTCAAACTTGGGGTCAGTTTCAGCAGGGGCAGGTTTGGAGCCAGACAAGTATCCCATCTTGCTCTGGCCTGAGATATACATTTTCATAGATCTTGACCACAGCAGGTAGTTGTTGCCGTCAAGTCTCTGATTTGTAAATGAATGGTTTTCAGTGACCCCAGTCTGCTGAGGCAGCTGGGACTCTACTGAGGGTGAGGAAGCTTCAGATAATGAAGACATTCTTGATAAGAGATGAGAAGTTACAGCAGGTTAAGTAGATTTTTGCAGCGGATTCAGGAGTTTAAGGCTCTGATACCATGAAGAGAGTTTGAGAAAGTAATAATACTTGAGTAAACTTCAACTTGGATTATTCATCATAAAAGAGTGAGTATAAATAGGTACAAGTAAGTGAGAAAGGTCATAGTAGAGTATAATCTAGGAGAGAGCAATTAATTACTAGAGTCGGCTAGTATTGATTGCTAGAGTTGTCTATTACCTAATAAGACAAAATAGAGTTACTTTATGACTTTATGACATATTAATTGTTTATACAATACAATTAATATGTCTTACAATTAATATGTCTCACAATTAATATGTTACACTAATGTAATGTAATATTTCCACACCTAAAAATTTAGTTCTACCTTGTGTTCAATAATGAAGGTGTGTGTGTGTGTGTGAAAATATCTTCTTCGACGATAACTAATAACGACCGGTTCGGATTATAGACGCGTAATGTACCAGGGTTACACCATAGTCTTATATGTCGTAAACATCTCCACTAATCGAGGTCTATCGTCGTCTAGTACGGTCGAGCATGACTTGAAGGGTTATATTGTTAGGCTTGGGTTTAGGGCCAACGAAAGGATATTTACGATAAAAATAGAAATAGATGGTGCAAAAGAGATTTAACCGAGATAGATATACGAAACTCGGCTATTACTTCGTCTTCAATCTTTCCGACTATATACAATTCCGAAATCCAAACCCTAACTCCAATTTTCACTTTTTTTTCACTATTTAGTCCATTTTGGACTTGTAACAACTATATACATACATAAACATATACTGCTTTTGTTTTTGATTTTTTTCTTTTCTTTATTTTGATAAAGAAAAGAGATACATAAGCATAATTTCAAAAATGCAAACTAGAAAACAAACTTGTGATTGATAGCCATTGCCGACACATTGGAACTGTTAAATAAAAATAAACAAGAAATCATAAATCACACAAGAAACAATAACATAGGATTTAACGTGGTTTCCGGCAATATGCCGACTAGTCCACAGGCAGAAAAGAGGAGATTATATTATCACTGGAGACTTTACAAACTCTGTAATTGCTTGCACAATTCTTCTGCTACTTCTGTTAACTGCAATTGTCCTAGGTGACAACCGACTTGTATTTATAGTCACCAAACCCTAGACCTAGCCGCCATAACTAAATACTAGCAGATTGACTAAAATACCCAGATGTGAACTCAGCTCAGCTGACTCCACCAGACGTAACCTGCTGACCTTGCCCCTGCTGACATTGTCTAGATGTAGAACTCAGATGTGTTCAATATACCTCAGCAGACTCAGCAGTCTGCTGACCCCAGAAGAAACTTATCAGACCTTCCCAGCTGACTTTCACAGACTTGAACACACTTCACTCAGCTGACCATCACTCAGCTGACTTCCAGATTAGATCAACCAGATGCAGAGTTTAAGTCACTTTGCTGATAAATCTCCACCTTGACTTGAACTCTCATTCACAGTCAAACCCGATTGCATAACCAGATGTACTTGTACCAGCTGCATTCGTCAATGCCAAATGTACTGTACCAGATTACTCCACAGAATCCACTCAGCTGACCCGCCCTCAGTTGAGCTTCTTGAATTTCCCGATTTCTTCAGACTTAACAACTACAGATGTGATTCCTCCAGATGAGAGTTAACTCCAGATGAGAAACCAACTTCAGATGAGAACCTCCCAGATTCAGATGAGATCCTCTGCTGCTAACAAATTTAGACTTGATTGAGTTGAGAACAGATGTGATGAACAGATTCAGACTTGATCACCAGACAAGATGTGATTACCAGATTCAGATGTAATCACCTCAGTTGAGGACACTCAACTAAGTTCTTTAGATTCAACTTCAACCAAACAAATTTGGAGATTAAGATTCTGACCTGATCATGACCAGATGTGAACACAACAGACTCCAAGTTAGACTTCTCCAGACAAGACTTAACTCCAAATGAGAACTCCACCTCAGACATGTTCACCAGATGCTCAGTTGACTTCACTCAGCTGAGGCTTTCAGACACAGATGCAGAACCAACACAGACAAGTTCAACAGATTCAGCAGATGCCACTCTGCTGACAGATGGAATCAGCAGACTTCCCAGACTTGAACATTCCACTACTCACTGGTACTAGATCAGTAGACTTCACTCAGCCGACCCCAGATTTTGGTTCCACCAGATTCAGCTCTTGATTCTTCAGGTTCAGATGCACAACCAAGTGCCAGATTAGTGTTGACTTTACTTAGCAGAGTTATGCAAACTCAGCTTAGTATGGACCTGAAGCTCCACCTGATTGCCAACACTCCAGATTCAGATTCAGACCAAATTTGCATTCCATTTGCAACTGCTACTAGCAATTAAACCAATAGACCGATTGTTTGTACCTGTGCCAACAGAATTATGCCTTAGCTCTCGATTATGGAAAGATGCCCTAACATCCTCCAATGACACTGTGTCTCTCCCAAAACAAACGGCTGCACAAAATTCTCATATGATGTTGGCAGTGATACCAACAAAATTAGAGCTACATCCTTATCTTCAATCTTAACACCAACACTCCTTAAATCAAGCAATATTATGTTTAGCTTTTCCATATGATCCCTGAGAGGCAATCCTTCATGCATCGTTAAACTGAATAGACGTTGTTTCATCAGCAACTTGTTGGTCAAAGACTTTGCCATATACAAACTCTCAAGCTTCATCCACAGCCCTGCTGCTGAATCCTCTTCAGCAACTTCAGGGATAACATCATCAGACAAGCACAAGAAAATCATTGAATGTGCTTTCTCCTCCAGATTGGCCATCTCATCATTTCCTGCATCCACCGATTTTGTGAATGGAGCCCATAGACCTAGTTTCTTCAACAGAGCATGCATCTTGATTTGCCACAGATTGAAATTGTTCCTACCTGTTAATTTATCAATCTCTACATCCAACCCAGACATCTTGATCTCACCGGAAAGTTAGCGTTAATCCCAGAACCTAACGTCAATTACGACCTTGGTGACAATCAACCTAACAAATTTCTGATTCCCTAATGATAACCTCGACTCTCTGATACCAGTTTGTTATAACAGGACCGCCAGGGATTGAAACGGATTGCAATAATCAAGAATAAACGAGAAAGCATAAATCACACAAGAAACAATAACACAGGATTTAACGTCATGTCCGGCAATATGCCGACTAGTCCACAGGAAGAAACAAGGAGATTATATTATCACTAGAGACTTTACAGACTCTGCAATTGCTTGCACAATTGCATCTGCTACTTCTGTTAACTGCAATTGTCCTGGGTTACATAAGACTTGTATTTATAGTCACCAAACCCTAGACCTAGCCGCCATAACTAAATACTAGCTGATTGAATAAAATACTCAGATGTGAACTTAGCTCAGCTGGCTCCACCAGATGTAACCTACTGACATTGCCCAGCAGACCTTGCCCCTGTTGACATAACCCCTGCTGACATTGTCCAGATGTAGAACTCAGTTGTGTTCAATATACCTCAGCAGACTCTGCAGTCTACTGACCTTAGAAGAAACTCAGCAGACCTTCCCAGCTGACTTTCACAGACTTGAACACACTTCACTCAGCTGGCCATCACTTAGCTGACTTCCAGATTAGTTCTACCAGATGCAAAGTTTAAGTCACTTTGCTGACAGTAACATTCATCTTCCGGATAACTCGTAAATCACAACACCATACCGTATTCACTTCCCAACACTACCTCGTAACATCGTAACAATGTGCGAAACTAAAAGCTCATTTTCAAGGTGATCAAGGATAAGTAGACCGAAATAATGCTCGGGCATCGGTATTCATGGGTTATTAACACGAAAGGCTAGTTCGGGTGGCGGTCTAACCGCCCTACAACAGGCTGAGAGGGGTAACAATGGATAAAATATTAAAGTTGGCCTTTGGCTCTGATCAGGTCAAAATAAATGCCAAAACCGTCATCCCGTACCTAACAACGACGAACTTTCTATTTCGCCTGGAAGTTACTAATATAAGTTCTAGGTAACCGGGTCATACAACAACTATAATCGTTCACTAGTAAAGTAATCTTTGACGTCGAAGCTATTACGTGAAATTGTTTTTTCAATTTTCAACACACGATCGAAACTACAAAATAGAATGTATTCGAGTAATCTACACATGTCAATCTACGGGATACGAATGCTCGTAATTCAATAAACAATGTTCAAACTATATAAGAATTTGAAAAAATTGCCCGAAATTTCACTAAAAGGCGATTAAAAACTAAGGCACGACTCGTAAAAGCTAAAACCGGAAAAAATGGCTAACTAGCCCCCATCCCTACTTTAAAAAGTGAACATCGCCCTCGATGTTTAAATAAATAAAATGAAGGGATTAAAGGCTTAGCTTAAGCCTGGCAGACGGTGAAATTTCGGCATGTGGCATCCGTAAAATAAACTCCCAGGGTACCTGTACTATAAAGTATACACGCCCAACACCAAAGGTGTACAAATATGGAGTATATAAACAATCATCGGGGATGTCACATAAGAGAGTAGGCTTGGACCATTTCAAAATATATTGTACACCATGTACATTTATAGCACACTATTTAGCACACTAGATAGATTACACACTTAATATGCAGTATGTACATTATACTACAAATGCCAAATTGATCCTGCATATTTATACCATACATAACAAAGTCGAAATTCCCAGCAGCCACACCATGATATATTAATATGATGTTGAAGACATCACAATACAAAAATGCAGGCATGGCAAAAGTGCAGTACATCACATATGTACAGGCATAAGTACAATGCAATGCCATCTCTACCATGCTGAACATATTCCAACAGCCACTCCATATTTATAGCATATACACCAAAGTTATATTTATATAGACGTCTAAGAGTGCATCACTAAATCCAAAATGTGACTGTAACGGTCGTTACATCCGAAATACTTACAAAATGTGACCTAAACGCGGCCTAAAGCAAACCAAAATCGAGGCCTACCATGGTCATCTAATAGCCGATAAAAGTTAAACGAAGTGCAGAAAATTGTAAATAACGGAAAATAAAAGAGCTAAAGTAGTTTATAATACAAACTAAAGAAATACAGTGAAACACGAGGGGAAAGAAAATCAATAAAAACACATTATGAGCTTAGAGTCCTCAGCTCGACTTTCTACCCCCAACTATATGTCAATGATAGCTATACCAAAGGAGAGCAGACCGTTGCCACTCCCTACCAAAATCGTAGGAAATGAGAACCCCCCGAAAATGAAATACGAGAAATATGGGGCTCAATCCCCACCACCACGATTGGTTCAATGAATCCATTGCACAGAACAACGAATTCACTTTCCCCAAGCGAAAACATACACCAACCAATAACGACTCTAGCACCAAGCAATAGCAAGTAGGCTCAATGTCAACAACAAACTCAAAAGGGTGCACCCCCGTAGCTATATATAACAGTAGGGCTAAACGAAGACGAAATAGGTGATTCAATAGATACAAGAGTCATACCATCCTTGTAGCATTCCTCCGGGGTGACTTCAATTATACTTTCTCGTTCTCTCCTCTCAGCCTCCTCCCTCTTGATCAGCTGTTCTACTTTATGCTCCAAGTTTCGTATCGCGGCTTGCATCATAGTCATGCCATTTCGAAACTCTTTCATGTTATCTTGAACTACCGTACTTAACTGCTCAACGGTTTGTTCAAGTGTCATCCGTTGCTCCGATAAGGTCTCTAAATCCGGAGGTGGAGAAGTATCGAGTTGTTGATCAAAGTAACTTGGGGCATTCCCCCACTCGTGTCCATATGATGCGGTGTATGGGTTGAACTGGTAATAGGGTTGTGTTCTGTAACCCATAGCACCGTAGCTGTAGTAATTGCCGTAAGGAACCATTAACTGTAAATTAGGAAAACAACAAAAACACAATCACGGTATCTAGTCACTACCACTACCGGAGTAGGTGGTGTGACGCACAAACAACAAGAAAGAAAACAAAACAAAGGGAAAAAAACTGAAAAATTACCTAATCTTAAAAACTCAACTAACTCATAGATATCAACCTGATTCCCCGGCAACGGCAATAAAAACCTTGATGGCCATTTTACAGCATAGCCAACTCTAACCGGCAGGATACCGAGTCGGTTATACTATAAATGGCGAGAAATATCGTATCCCACAGGGAATCTGGTTAAAAATCAAAGCCGGTATCGTTCTTAGATTAGGCAAAAACGGTCTTTGAAAATGGTGATTTGTCAGATCACCGATTCTAACAACTAAATATACACAAAATAAAAGAGTTTAAACTATGAGAAAAGAGATAGTTGGGCTATGATCCAATCTAATACTCACAAACCCTAGCTTGATCCGGAAGTGTTTTTTACTTACCTAAACGTTCTCGATGTCACTCGAAGGGTGTCGTTTCCTAATTCCGAGAATACACATTACTTCAATAATCTACCCTCCTATGTCAGGTTTAACAGTCTGCTGACCGGATTTAACTGACCTAACATGGTCTACGATCATTGAAACGCTCAACAAGTTGATACAAACCTCACACACGAAACCGAATCTAAAAAACTCAGTCGGTTTTACAAGGTGATTCTAGAACCCCGGTTCCCGTATCCTCTTGCAAAAATACATATATAAAGAAGATACGTGTAATACGATTATCAAGTGATCAATTCAACGAAACTCACTAAGCATAAGTTCTAGAACAATAACGACACCAAGAATCTAAAAAATCAACAATTCAAGAACACCTCGATCAACAAACTAGGGTTTGATTTCGAAGATTATCGCATAACTCAGCTATATAACGATTAGCTACTTATTTTATCAATCAAAGTGCAAGAAATTATCATCAAACCAAAACTACGTACAATCAAGAACAAAGCAAGAAACCAAACATTCAACAAAATTCAAAGCAAGAACAAGAAGTAAATGGAAATACCGAATATATTAGGCCCTAGAAAATCGAGTCTCCGAACGAAATCCTGTCAATCACGCGTCAAGCTATCTTCGAGAATCAACGGATTACAAAAATCTAAGCCTAATTAAGCTAAAATATTTACAAGATTGATCTAATCTATGAAAGAGGCTAAAAAGTGCAGAAAAGTGCAGAAAAATCGATCTACAGATGACCTAAAACGAATTTGGAGGTATTTATAGTGTAAAGGGGTGCAAGTGGGCATATAACATGGTAGGCGGGTACCTACGATCCATAGGCAGGCGCCTATGGTCAGTCACAGATTGCTTAAGCCCCAATAAATTGTAGGCGGTGGCCTACAGATTATAGGCGCTGGTCTGCTGACATATCTTCAGTAAATCTGCCATAACATTGTGTGTAGACCTCCAAATCTAGTGATTCAAAATGCATTGAAATGATAACACAATTGTATGTAACTTTCATGAAGATGTCCACCCCAAAAAATGCCTATAAGGTGGATCAAAATGCAGATAAATAGAAGGTATGGTGCTAGTGCCAACGAGTTTTGATCCGTTTGAATGTTTAAGCTTTGGGCACACACTCCTATCTTCATTACTCGCTTCCGGTCATCCCGATTACCTAATTCCTGCACAATATCACAATAAACCAAACGTATAACCCCTATTTGACATAGGGTGACCGAGAATGTATCAAAAACACCTAAAACATCGAGATTTCCGGGCATTACGTCCTAGGTCTCGTAAATACAAATCATGGTGTAAATACGTCGAAACCAAGCCAAATATTCCCGGATCAGGTATAACGAGTCAAATTTGGGTATGAAACATGTAGGAAACAAAGTCGGGTTGACTCTCATCAGTCAGTCTAGCGTACGCATTCTCCAATACACGTCTACGTACAGTCCAAGTGTCCATACACATCGATAGACGAGATCTATAACTATCTTCATAAAATAGAAGACATCTAATATGTGCTAGTCTAATTGTACTATTAATGTCCCTTTTAATAGCACATGCGACTAGAGACATTTAAGTATCAAACCTTTTAAATTGAGTCGAGATCTCATCAATCATAATCACTAGTATGATTTCTTTTTCACAGTTTGACACTATGGACGTTATCATAAATACATTATCATGATTGGTTCTTAAACGAACAAATATATAATAACAGAAAACCATTTAATATATGTATAAATATAAAGAAATAGTAGATATGATTCGACCCAGTCAGATCCTGTCCAACCCGAATGGGTTTAGGATACAATTTCAAAAATCTCCCACTTGGCTTAAAGCCAATCACTCGTACACACAAGACCCAGTTGAAACACAATAATCTTATGCAATACTTACAACCAACCCTAAGCGTGAACGGATCACTATATATGGGGACTTATACAGTAAAGAACCGCCTCAACACACACATGAATCTCTGCCGAGACCCTGGTCCTTGCTTCAAGCAATTAATCCACTACTATATCAGCTATACAGTAAAGGTGGAAGAATCATACAAGGTTTAGGAATGAACCTCTTAGATCCATGTACTGCTCCCGATGCACTTCTAAGGCAATACTGTGTTTTGACCTAGTTGTAGAATCTATGGTGATCTTTAGCTAAGAAGATTTCCAGCTCATTATATCACTTAATCAATGTGACTGCAACCCCAGACTATAGCTCCTACTATCTTCATAAGACCCATGATTTGTCTATATAAGCATGTTCACGAATATAATCGATTGTTCACGAGTATGTTCGTGTTCGTTCGTTTAGGAAACGAGCTTAAAATCTTGTTCAAGCTTGGTTCGTTAAGCTAAACAAACGAACGATCACAGATACTAACGAGTCGAACACGAGTTTATTCATGAATAGTGCTGTTAAACGAACAGAGCCGCTCGTGAACAAGCTCGTGTTCGGCTCGTTAGTGTTCGTGATCGTTTGTTCATTTAGCTTAACGAGCTGAGCTCGAACATAACTGTAGGCTCGTTTGCTTAACGAGCCGAGCTCGAGCTTTGTTCGCGAACGTTCGATTATGTTCACGAACGTGCTTATATAATGTTCGCGAACATGTTTGCGAACATGCTTATATAATGTTCACGAACATGCTTATATAAATACATCAATTACAGTAACCCTGACTCAAAAGAGGATAATTCAATCATCTAATAGATATTATAGATTTAATTTATATAATATTTAGATATTTTTATTGTAATTTTAGTTGTGTAATATATGTAATTTTAATGTCTAACATATTATTTTTACATTTGCACTTTATGTTTTATATTTTAACGAACCGAACTCGAGCCAAAGTCGAGCCAAAAGGAAAAAAATATGTCTAACGAGCCGAGCTCGAATGAGCTCGAACATTTCATCCTTTAAACGAGCCGAGCTCGAACATAATTTTTTGTTCGTTTATCAAACGAACGAGCTCGAACGAGCTCATGAGCTAAACGAGCTCGAGTTCGAACAACCAATACTCGGCTCGTTAACAGCTCTATTCATGATCAACTTTGTTTGTTTAACACCACTATATGTGCTGTACATGAGAATTATGTACGGGGCGAAGTCAAATTTTGAAATATCTACGGAATTTTATAGTATGATTCGGTAGATAAATCAAAAAAATTTCATAGATAATTTAATTCTTACTCGGTCGGTAAGTTTTTATTGAATTATCTATGAAATGTTTAATGATTCTACGAATCGAATCATTCCATAAATATTAATATATTATCTACGGTGTTGGGACGATACAGAAGTTTTGAATTTATGTTATTTTGATCTATTTATTAAATATTTGAAGAAGATGCACCAACAGATATTATGGCCTCAACCTTTAGCGCCAAGTTTTTGGTAACCCCACTTTGTATTTTTTAAAAATTTTAAACTGTTCTTTCTCTTTCTACAACGAATCTCAGCCCTCCGATTCACAATTCAAAAATTTAGCCGTAGATCTCCTTTATCTCTTTTAAATTTCAATTTCAAATTACAAATGGGGAAGTGTAGAAAGTGAAATATTATCTCGCTCTTCTTCATTTCCAGCTCTTGACGTCATTCCCCGGGAAACGACGTCAACGCCGGAGCATCATTTAATTAAACCATTCTTTCAGAAATAAATCAGCATTTGTGGACAGTTTTTGATACATTTTGGATTTTGAAAATTGTGATTTCTGTAGTTGTTTTTGAATCCGGTGAGTGTAATTTAATGGAACACAATGAAGCAGAGTTACCGGAAAAGAAGTTAGCTAGGCTGTTGGATTTCTCCGAGACGGCAATATGCAGACAGTCGGCGAATGGAGAACATCCTCGAAAGCAGTTGCAACCGAAGCTGGTTCCGATTGCTAAGAAACATCCACGATCTTCGTGGCAAATAAAGTCGCAACCGGAGATGCTCAGTGGCCGACCGACAGTGTCCTGTGCTTTTCACCATATGCCTTCAATTATGGAGACAGAAATGTAAGCTGAATGTAATTTATCAGTACAATTATAGTTGTTACAATGCAATGGTTCAGCGACCACCATCTGCTAATAACATTTAATGAGATTCCTGATTCGAACTATATTAGTAGGCTTTAATTTATTTTTTTTGTTTCCAGTTTCTTCTCCATTGAATGTGTTGTTGAAAAGATCTTTTTTTTTTTTATTTTTTAATTCAGGATTATTGTTGGATATAATTCATCTGAATTGGGTAGCTAATTTTGATGTTTATCTGTTTTTTATGTGATTATTTCATCAGCAGAAAGGCGTCTCCCAAGTCACATGAGAAGACAAATCTTGAAAGGAAAGACGGTACACCAAAGAAGCAAAAGCTATGTAGTTGTAAAAATTCCCGATGTCTGAAGTTGTAAGTTTTTTTTTTCTGCTGCTTGATCACCACTTCCTTAGACACAATTTAGTGTAATTATAAGAAATCGCAGAACCGAGCTTTTGATAAATATTTTGCAGTATAATATATATATCAACAGCTCTGTTCTGCAAATGGGGATTCTAAGAATTGAGACAAAACTGTAGGTTAGAAACATGTATACTTAACAAAGGATTGTGAAACCAAGAATGCATCTTTGCTTCTAGCATAGTCAATGTAGGCCGAAAATTCTGAAGTTGTATTGATTTCGTTATTTACAACTTTAGGTACTGTGAGTGCTTTGCTTCTGGGATTTTTTGCAATGGTTGCCATTGCAACAATTGCCACAACACTTCAGAGTTTGAGGCTGTGAGAAAAGAGGCGATTGAGGCAACTCTCGAAAGGAACCCAGATGCCTTCAAGCCAAAGATTGCTGGCAGCCCATTAAAACAAGATAGCAAGGTATGTAATGTAGCATGTTTAGATCCTTCCTATGATAATGAGGTGCATATGTATATAATTATGAACATAAACAAATATTCTATCTGTTAGAGTTGCTCTGTTGTGTCTGTTTTGAAATGCAAATGAGAGTTGATTGAATTTCTACGTGCCAAGTGACAAGTATTACTGTGTCTGGGAATATCATTTGCACCCAAAAATATATGTAAAAGTATAGTCAAAATGACAGTGCTTGCTGATATATAGATCCTAGCAACAATATAGTTTATAATAGATCCTTGTTATAATGTTTGGATTGGTTTTTAGTTGATTAAGACCGTATTTCATATAGTGATAGGACTGTTTTTGAACTCTTTTTTTCTTCAATAAACAAGGTGAATCCAAATGAAGTTATTCTTCCTGGTAAACACAACAAAGGATGCAACTGCAAGAAATCTGGTTGCCTTAAGAAATACTGTGAGTGCTTCCAGGCCAATGTTCTGTGCTCGGGAAACTGCAAATGCACAGACTGCAAAAATTTCGAAAAGGGTGAAAAGCAATTACCAATTCTGTGTGGTGTTCCTGTAAATGGTTTGAAACTCTACAATCAGGCTGCCAATGCATCCATTACTCGAGAAGCAGTAACTTTTGATCTTGACCGCCTTCCTGCAACCAAGAGGAACAAAACAGAACGACATGGATTCAGATTAAAATCTGATTTCGAAGCCTCTCCGAGGCTACAAGAGTTGAAACAGGTGTAGCACTTGATACATTATGCTATTATGTAAAACCCCTTTTTTGTTTCTGCTTTTTTGGATGACTATAATATTGAAGTTGGGGGTAATCTGGAAGGAATTTTTTCCACTTTCTCATATTTTCTCTGGTGAACAGGGAACACGTCTCGGACCTTCTTCTGCATCCCTTTCACCATTATCGCTCCTTCTTCCTGGACTGGCCCCTGGATTTGGGTCGAAATTTCCAGAATCCATGAATAGGTATACTGAATATTGAATATTTGATTCGAGTGTTCCCGGAAGCTGCTTACTTTTCTTTTCCTGACCACTTTGAAGGTCTCAAATGTTAGAAATCCTCCAGCCGCAACGTATAACGAAGCTTTGCTCTTTCATGGTCGTTGTTTCAGCAGAAATCGCAAAGAAACGTAGAGGTAATACATGTTTCACATGTTTAACTTTCCCATCTATCTATCTTCACATGTTTATTTGATTGTTACTTTTTGTTTCAGAGTTTCAATCAATGGGTGAAAATGGTTTATCCCACATATATGAATGTGGTTATGTACATATATCGGTATGCAGGTCCTAATGTTGGTTTTCTGTCCATTGTAATTTCCCAGAAAACTACCATGTTATAGAGAACAGAAAAGAAATGGAGACTAAACGCATTCATAATCAGGATGAAGTTTCGAATTTGAGCACGAATAAGTCACACAAAATCTCTACTTATGCATTTGCTTCAGCTGGTTTTGATCTACAAAGTGTAAGGTCAGTGTCTCCTGAAACACTTCCGCTCTTGTCCAATGAAAGATGCACAACCGACCAGAACCTAGCTGTAAGGAGCTCAGACTTCCAATCACAAGGCCTCGAGTCCGAACCTCGTGAGCAGAAAAAATACTGTTGGGAGATTTTAGCCTCTCAAATTGACACCCACAAGAATCGAACTGGAATACTCGAGTCTGATGTGTCTGCGGAGGAACCAGTAAGGAAACCGGAACAGTTATGGGCCTCTCAAATTAAGGCCCTCGGGAATCGAACTGGAATGCTTGAATCCAATAATGTGTCTGTGCAGGAACCGGTTAGGAAACCGGAGAGAAGCACAACCGATCGGATTGCTGACTATTTGACGAATACAACGGTATCCGAGGCGCAGGGGTTGAATATGACATATGATGAACAAGAAAGGCTTGTTTTAACTAAGTTATGTGATTTTCTAAAGAAAATAATCAGGAATTGATTTTGCATTTGCATTGTTTTTTTGCTGCAATTGACAGTGGAGCCATGCAGTTGAGGTGGGAAGTTTTCAAGTTCCTGAAAGGCAATAGAAGCATAATTGTAGCATAATACAGAGTCAATGCCCTTGAATATAATAATTAGGGGGAATGAGGGAGAAGTACAGAAATATTTCATCAATTGAGTAGAAGGACAGTCTTTTGAAACTTTTGCATAAAGGACAAAACTATTTATTCACTGTCGAAAATCATTTGTGTTTGAAATTCATTGTTTAATTTTACTGTTGCAATTCACTGTCGAAATTCACTAATTTTCAAAATTCATTGTCGAAATTCACTGATTTTCGGGATTCACTGTCAAAATACACTGTCGAAATTTACTGATTTCAGGATTGAGGAGATTCACTGATTTTCGGAATTCACTGTTTGTCCTTCTTGCTATAAAAATTATGCAGTTGTCATTCTTCCTATAAAAAATATGTAGCTTTCATGTTATTTAAAAATATTCCAGATTGTGTCATTATCCCTAATTTCCCATAATAATTATTATTGTTAATTGACGATACCAAATCTCGCACCTCCACGTGGCGTTACGAGATTGTCCTCCTGAACAAGAATAAATGATAGTCCAAGGGTCGAGTTACGGGTTGAGACATCAACAATCGACATGATCAGAGAACCGAGACGATGGGCCCATCTCGATACCGCAAGTCGGAAAGCTCGGGGTGCGGACAAAGTCCACTCTAGACACGCAGGCCCATTATCTATGTGGTTACTTGCATAAGTGGATAAAACTCATATAAGCTAGTAAAAGCCCAAAGGGCTAATACTGTATTTTACCCAAACCGACATGGTTTAGGGTTAGGGCAAAGAACTCCCTATAAATATACACTTCCAAGAACTATGTGTGATTTGATTCCTGGACAATTACAGGATACGTAGGCAACCTGAGAGAGACTCTCATACTCAGTCTAAAATCACTCCCAAAATCATCCTTGATTCGATCATCCCTAGATTAAATTGACCCGAAATTATACATGACAAAATCCAGCATCGTCATTGGAGCTAGAAGGAGGGCCATCTATCGGTGATTGATCGAGGTTGTTCGTAATCAAGTTAATAGCAAAAAGATGCCAAAAATGCAGTCAGATCGGTGGTAGATTTCCGGAAATTAAACCGTTGAAACAAGAATTCCACCGTGCAGATTGAAGTAGAAAGAGGGACGAGAAATCCCTCCAAATTTCGTGCCGATCGGAGTCCGTTTCCATACCCGATCGTTGCCGGAAAGATGCTGTTGTATCACCAAAAAAGCAGCACCGTAAAAACGCAGTCAGATCGGTGGTTTATTTCCGGAAATTGAACCGTTGAAACAAGATTTCCACCGTTCATATTCAAGGATTAGGAGGGACGAACAAGCCCTCCAAATTTCATGACGATCGGAGCCAATTTAGATGCCCGATCGAAGCCGGAAAGTGGCTGATGTATCACCAAAACGCAGTCAGATCGACGGATTATTGCTGGAGTTTCAACCGGTGGAACAAGATTTCCACCGTTCAGATTCAAGGAGAATGGGGGACGAACAATCCCTCCAAATTTCATGCCGATCAGAGTAGGTTTCGATGGCAGATCATCGCCAACAAGTTGCAGTTACGTAGAAAAAAGCAGAAAAACCCTAATCTGCAGGTTCCAAATCGGCTGAATGTTCCCGACAATTGAACCATTGGAACAAGATTTCCACCGTTCAGATTCAAGGATAAGGAGGGACGAACAAGCCCTCCAAATTTCATGCCGATCGGACTTATTTTGAGTATCCGATCGTCGCCAAAAAATTGCTGCTGTATCGTAAAGACATAGCAGAACCCTAATTGTCAGCAGACAAGTCGGCAGCCTTTTGCCGGCAATCAAGCCGTCGGAACAACAATTCCACAAGTCAGATTCAATAATTATGAGGACCGAACAAGCCCTCAAAATTTTAGGCCAATCGGAGTTCGTTTGATTTCCTGATCGTGGCAAAGAAGTTACTGCAGGGCACCAAAAACGCAGCAGGATTCTGGACAGCAGCTGCCAGATCGGAGGCTTATTCCCGTAGATTGAGCCGTCGAAAGAACAATTCCATCAGTCACATCGAAGAAAAGTGAGGGAAGAGCGACCCCTCCAAATTTCGTGCCGATCGGAGTCCGTTTCGAGGTCTGATTGCCACCGGAAAGACACTACTGTGGCGCCCGAGAAAGCTGCGAATTATCTACTGTATCTAGCTATCCACGAAGCGAGTTCTCGAGCTCCAAGGATCGAGCCGAGCTCTTTAGCTCTCCAGGTTCTTACAATCGTTATTTGAAATTCTTATACACTTTGTAAGTCTTTATTATATGTGTAATGTTTTTTTTATCACAATCACATTGCACCACAAAGACTCGAGATATCGAGCACCGGCATTCGAGCTCTACGGACTCGTCTTGCCCTAAATCCGAGCTCGACTCGGCATCATATTTGTAGCTCACCGATGGGCAAATATTTAATAAGTCCTAGCTCGACTCGGCATTATATTTGGAGCTCACCGATGAGCAAATCTTTAATAAGTCCGAGTTCGACTCGGCATCTTATCTTGGAACTATTTTATTTGGGAACTCTCCTAGCCGAGCGTGGCGGGATGAGCCTTCTTATTTTGGGAACTCACCTTACCAAATTGGTGGGTCGAGCTATATTATTTTGGAACTCGCCCTACCGAACTGGCGGGTCGAGCTATCTTATTTTGGAACTCACCCTACCCAACTGGCGGGTCGAGCTATCTTATTTTGGAACTCACCCTACCGAGCTGGCGGGTCGAGCTATCTTATTTTGAAACTAACAGCGGGCACCAAATCAAGGTTGGAGGGTGCCAGTTGTGAACAGAAAGGTCTGTTTACTGTTGGCGGGTGCCAATGTTTCCAGAATAGATCATATTGTCAGTTGGCGGGCGCAAATGTGCCCTATAGTGCAAAACCTTGTGTTTTTGGCCCCCTTTTGTACATATCTATGTGTAGTAAACTTTTGTGGTGTGTTATAAAGTTAAATGGAGATGTTCTAGTGGTTTCGGCTCCACACCGTGACTCACGGGAGTATTGAAACATGTCTCGTTAGCCTTACGAGATGTTGGATCTTATAGTCAATATCGTACTTGTTAAATGGAGAAGTTAGGGATTTTGTTTCTAGTGGATTTGGCTCAGCACCTTGTGGAGACCCTCTGCGGGGAGAAGCTCGGGATAATCGGAAACCTTATACCTTAGCCTTGTGGGTATTGGATTAGAATCCTTTATTTCTGTGACACTTGCTAGATAGTGTAATTAGAACGGTCTAAGGTTTAAAAGTCCATAAAAGCCTTTTTATGTGAATTGAATGTAGGTGGATAGTCTAAACACATAAATACATACTTCAGAGTCTAAAAGATAAAGCATTCTTGTCCTTGGTAAGGCTCGTTTCTACATCGCAATCGGAAGGGTCAACGCCTCAGGGTCGTGGAGACTCGGGGCCTTGGACTTCACTTTGGGTGGGGATCCATATGTCTTTTAAGTGGTTGAATGTGTCGTGGTGCACTATTCACCTCGCAAAGTGTCCTTGTATTTTTATGCAACACATTCATTGTTTCGTGAGGTGCTAGCGGGGCTAGCTGGAGGGGAGAGTGCTCTTATAACATACTTGGTAGCATGTGTAGACTTTCGGTGCTATATATATATATATATATATATCTTATTGCTGCCTGAACAGATTCGATGTTTCTACTCCCTCTTAAGTACGTTTGTACTTACCCCTTCATTATATTGTTCCCATCTTGAGAATGTGATGCAGGTTAGGAAGAGGTTTATGAGTACGTGTACTACGAGGAGTGACCTCGGGATGCTTTGAAGAAACGTTGTTGTTATCTTTTTTTAATTATGTAATATGTTAGACTTTCTTTTGTCTTTTGTATAGTTTTGCGGGATGAAATCTTGTAACCTTTTGGACTTGTGGATTGTCGTTGTTTTCCGAACTATAAATTTTGTAATGGTATTGACATTTGGTTCCTATTCTTCCCCTCGTTATGTATTTATTCCCGAGTCGACTTAATCTCCGCAACTATATATACTTTGTTGTAATCGTAAGGCTTACTTATATAATTAGATATAAATACGAGTTATATACGTATCGGACGTTCGTTTCCGGATAAAAACTCGGTGTTCGACAAAGGGATGTCACATTTGTGTTTCACCGTACCTTTTAGCCTTCCGTCAAAAGGAATGCAAGTATTACAGTACAGTCACGGCATGTGAGACAGAAGTTTGAGGTGTCAACATTCTATTGGAAAGGCAACTACTGCCAAGGTCCCAAAATATAAGTCAATCTATATTTTTTGATTTGTCTTATAATATAAGTCATTCTACGTATATTAATTACTAATGTAGTATTTATTACTATTGGATATCTTACCCATAATTTATTATCAATTCAATCGATTTTTATTATTTTACAACTATTGCATTAATGATATTTAATAGTATTTTAGGCATATAACTTTTGAATTTATCACATTTAACCTCCTTCTTCATTTGTATGAAAACTTGTAAGACGGCTTATATATATTTTAGGACAGAGGTCGTAGAACAAATTGTATAGTAAAACTGGCGCACAATAAAATTTCTTGTGTTCAAGGCATTTTCAAAGTTTAAGTCGATAGTCGTGTAGAAAAGCATCGAGAAAATCACATCACATAGAAAATGAAGATAAACATTCAGAATTAAATAATGAAGATGATGATTACACACATCATCTCCAAGTCCAAATTTTATATATTGCATGCCTGCAGACACTTAATTAATAAGCTTCTTCAATCCTAATTAAACTTGTTCCTCTCTCCTGAGCCTCCTCCAATATGGCATAGCGACAGAAAGATAGGTGGAAGGAGCTTGGGGATGTGGAACGCAGCGGACCCACAGTCCCGCACGATCTTCACAACGGCTGTGCAACAACGTTGACTTACATGCATGACGGGCTGTGCATAATTATTCGAAACCAAGAAGCATTTTGCCATTCCTGGGAGCAGCCGTTTCAAGCACTTGGCTGATATGTGTGGCTTGTGCCGTTTCAATGGACCACGACGACTACTACTATCGTCAACGACAGATTCGCCTTCGACGTCCATGGAAAACTTCTCGGCTTGCACCGTGAGGAAGACCATAATTAAGGATTCCATGATTAACATCAATAGAATCGCGTGTGCCAATGATTTATTAGCCATGTTTAATTTTTGAAAAGGGAGAATGTAAATTTGTTGGCCATGTGTAAAATGGATGAAACTTGTATTTATAGCCTAGAATGAAAGGGAAAATCTAACAAGAAATCGTCACTATGCTCTAATTAGATTACGACATGTGTGTACCGTATAGGGGTCCGTTGACTTTGTAACAACAAAAAAAAAACCTCCAATTTTCTTTATCCAATTAAAAAAAATGGTTTTTTCAAAATATTATGGACCCATTACAAAAAATTACAAATCGTAACGAAGAGAACTAAATAAGAAATCGTCACTTGCTTTGATTAGATTACGATATTTCTCACACGTTGGGGTGGACGCGTGTCGGCATGTGTCTGTATTGGGGTTTATTGACCTTGCTAAAATAGCATTATATTAAAATTTTATGGACCTTATGAAAATAAATGGTTACTTAAAATAAAAAATTTATGGACCCATTAAAAAAACAATTCCCACTGGTCACACAATATTTAAACCTAAACCCATTAATAATGATAATGATAGTTAGCCAATAGTGACTTGATCTAAGCGTGTGAATCTGTTAAATTTTAAATCTGGAAGACTCAGGTGAAATGGAGTTCAACTGAGGTATTCAAGTCTGGAAAGATTAGCTGGAGTAATATTCAGCTGAGGTCCGTGTTCAGCTAAGTTGATATCAAGTGAAGTCTGATGAGCAATCTGAAATCTGATGGTCACGTCTGATCAATTAACATTGAATCTGAAGTCTGGTTACATGAAGTGGTTTTCAGCTGAGTTCTGGAAAACTCATTTCTGGAGATCTTTTAGTAAAATCATATAAATATCCGTATTTATCGTAATCAGATATAAGTATTTTCATGACTTTCTATACATAGTAAAATGTCATCTTACCGTCCGTGGATTAGTCGATATATTAACGGATACTGTGCTAAATTATTGTGTTCTTCTTGTTTCTATCCTGTGTGAACCTAAATCGGAAACAACCCCTTCCCCAAACCACTTCATCATAAGAGTCGAACTAAAAAATGAGTCAAACTGACTTAAGAAAAAAAGTCAAACTAAATTCACAACAACCTCTAGAAAATGTAGTCAAATGTATAAACTAATTAACCTTATCAAAACGAACTCATCAACAAGAGTCAAACGCAAACTGCAACAACCTCCTCGTACTGAATCATCATTTTCATGTATGTCGTAAATGTCTTAGCATACATATTTTTATTATTTTAATTTTATCTTTTAAAATATCCTTTTGTTTCAGGTTTATTTATTCTAACCTAAACTAACAGTAATTTTTCTGTCCAAAATAAGTCAGAATCTACGAAATGTGCGTTCTGATAGATATTGACTGTGGCGTATTCAGAATTTTTGTTCAACGCGTCTGAAATTTTCCTTTTAAAGTATTTTTTTTTTCAGTAGGTCCGAAATATTTTTCAATGAATAAAATGTAGAATTTTCTTATTTTTAACGGGGTCACGTAACCCCACATTAATCAATGTAGATATGCTCCTAGTCTTTGTTGGATATAATTGCGATGGATATCATCCAGCCATGAAAACATCAATCTCCTATGTACAAAGACGTAGCTACACTTAGGGTGGCTAAGCCCACCCAATTGTTATTTTTGGTACATAAAAAATCTATATAATCCAGTTCTACATAGTCAGTTATCTTAATAAAACTCACCCAACCATACATAGATGGTCTCATTAGCTCACCCAAAGATAAGTTCCTAGCTCTGTTATTTCCAATGTACCTTTCTATATATTTTTTTTTTGAACAACAATATTAAAATATTATATATCAAAAGTGTTTCTAGCAAGACGCTAGAAAATTATAGAGAAACCAAGCATAAAACACCGGAAAAAAAAGTTGGTAATCGATCCATAGAACTAAAATCTACATGAAGAAGAAGCAAACAAAAACCAAAAATTAAAACACTTCAAACATGCCATAAAACCTTGCTCCACCTGCTCAACGAGGAAATGCACCAAAGCGACCAACTGCATCCGAACTTTGAACTCATGTCAAAGGAAATATGAAAATGCCAGAAGAAAGAAAAAAAAACTCCGAGATCCCACCAAGATAACTCATCCTCTACACCGAGTGGAAAGGATCCGCACACCAGCGATCCCAACTTACAAAACTAAGCTTATCAACACCCGCAAGCCAGCTATAGGATGATTGTTGAATTTCATACACCACCATCGAAGGTTCAATTACTTGAGACTTAAAGATCACCTTATTTCTATTAACCATACAATCCATAAAGTTACCCCTTCAATTGCTTCCCACGGAGTACCTGCCACACTATTGAACTTCCGAAAAGACGAGAATCCAAGCACGTCAATCAAAGAGACTGCTGAAAATTCTGGAAAATTGCACCATCGATACACTCTGCTCCAAATAAAGAAAGAAATGTCACAAGAAAAGAAGAGATGATTGATTGATTCCGGAGAATGATGACAAAGACAACATAAATCATCTTGCAAAGAAACTCCTCTACTCAACAAATTGGGCTTCGTTAGGGTCCGACCGAAGTTTACTTTCCAAACAAAAATGTTGACTTTGGAGGGCAACCACTTACACAACTTGAAAAGGGATCCACACGAGATGTCCATGAATTTGTGAGATTCAAGCAACTTGCGAAGATTCTTAGCAGAGAACTTTCCATCTGCACTTAAACTCCATGAAATCTTATCTGTCGTACCTGCAAAGGAAACCAAACCCAACAAAGATTTAAGATTTCTCAAATATTCCTCCTCCGCCCCCCTAAAATCTCTCTGCCTTACCCACTCCCAATGCCACACCCCGTCCCTTCAACCTCCTAAATTACAAATGTAAGCCGATTTATCTATTGCCAAAGAAAAAAGCCTAGGAAAAATGTTTTTCAAAGGCACCTTCTCACACGAAACATCCAACCAAAGCAAACCCTACCCCCATTACCAACCACCCTTCTTTCAGAACCCCTCAAAGTAACTTCCAAATCCTGAATAGACAAACACGCACCCGTAATATCTTTTCAAACTCGACCCCAATTAGCTCTACGTCCCTCAAAATCCTAAGCACCCTCCTCGCCATATATAGAAGTAATAACGTTCCTCCAAAGAGCCTCCGGTTCCTCCACGAAACGCCACCACCATTTCCCTAGTAAAGACAAATTTTGCAACAAAAGACACCCAACCCCAAGCCCCCCAAAGAGCAAGGTGCCTAGATTACGGGCCATTAGACCCAAGCGATTTTCTTATTTTGGTGCCCATTCCCTCCCAAAAAAACGATGAACGAAACCTCTCAATATCATTTATCACACAAGCAGGGGCTCTGTAGACAGATAGGACGAACAAGGTAATGGAGCCCAAGACATATTTAGCGAGAACCAATTTGCCTCCTTCCGAGAGAGATGACGACTTCCACACTGCCAGTTTTTTTTTTGCATTTATTAATCATGTCCACCCAAGCACTCTTTCTTTTTAAAGCTTGACCAACCCACAAACCTAAGTATTTGAAAGGAAATGCCCCAAAGAGCACCCCAAAACCGAAGCAGCCTGAGCCAATTCACTTTCAGTGACTTTGACTCCAAACAAGTTGCATTTTGAAATATTAATCTTAAGACCCGAAACAATCTCAAAGCACTTAAGAATGCGTTTGAGAACTTTTAAATTATCAATACTCAAAGATCCCACAAAGATAGTATCGTCCGCATACTAGAGGTGTGATAGTTGCACATTACCCCTACCAACTGAAATGATTTTGAAAATATCTTTATCCACAGCATCCTTCATCATAATATTTAGACCCCCGGCGATAATTAAAAACAAAAAAGGAGATAGTGGGTCACCCTGCCTTAACCCCCTCTCTAAATTAAATTCTTTAGTAGGACTACCCCCAACAAGAATGGAGGCCCTAGCCGATGAAACACACCCCATTATCCAAGCTCTCCATTTATCACCAAAACCCATATTCATTAGAGAATTATCCAAGAAATCCCAACTTACACCGTCAAGAGCCTTCTCAAAATCGGCTTTAAATAAGAAAGACTTCAAGCGTTTTCTCTTTAAAAAGCCCACGGATTCGTTTAAGATTAGGACACCATCAAGGATTTGCCTACATTTAGTAAAGCCCGATTGACATTCACCGATAACAAAACGAATCACTCTTTTTAATCTTTCTGCAAGAAGCTTCACAAGAATTTGTAGAGACATCCAATAAGGATAATCGGCCTAAAGCTCTTAAGGGAAACCGGATCGAAAGATTTTGGAACCAAAGAGATGAAAGATGAGGTACATCCCCATTCTAATTACTTAGCGTTTTCTTCAAAAGCCAGCATGAAATTGCAAATATCATTTTGCAAAATATCCCAAAAGTGTTTGATGAACTTGAAGTTAAAACCATCCGGATCAAGAGCCCTAGATCCCTCACATAGCCAGACCGCTTCCTTGATCTCCGACACCGAAAAAGACCTTTCTAACCACTCTTTTAAATCTGCCGGTACTTTAGAATATTTGTCATTGCTAAAACTTGGTCTACCAGGAGTCCTTTTTAAAAAGGGATGGGAAATGATAAAAAACAGCCTCCTTTTGTCTAGTAGCATCATCCAGCCAATAACCCGGATAATGAATTTTTTCTATCTCTCCCTTTGGCACACTTGTGGAAGAAGCTAGAATTTTATCTCCTTCCTTAATCCATTTGTCCCAAAATTTCTGCCTTAACGTGCTTTCCCATTTTGATAGCAACATACCGAGATATTTTGTCGATTCAGCCCTTTCATTCAAATCTTCGTCGGATAAGCTTGAAATTTCGGCTTTGAGATCCAAACCATTTAAAATCATTTCCTCTTCTTTTATTTCCCCCTTAAGGGCCCCAAAGATACATTTACTCCAGCTCTGCAAGTCATTCTTTAATCTCTTGAATTCTAATTTAACTCTCGCTATAATACTCCCACCAACAATAGGAAGATTCCAACTCTTCTCCACCACTTCTCTTAGTCTTTTATCTTCAAGCCAATAGTCAAAGACCCTAAAAGAGGTAGGACCAAAATCAAGCTTTTTTGTATGTAGTAACAAATGACAGTGGTCTGAGAGCCTCCTTTTTAGTGCTTGTAGAGCTTAAGGTCCTTCCACATATTGAAAAGACCATCAGAAACAAGGCACCGGTCTAGCCTACTCATTTTCGAACCAGATTTATTATACCAAGTGTATTTCCCACCACCGAGACTTAAATCACATCACTACAAGAAAAAGGGTCTTTAGCGACTAGTTTTTTTGCGACTACAATATGTTGTTGCAAAAGATATTTCTTGCGACTACAATTGCAACATAATAAAAAATAAATTAGTTTTATGCGACCAAATGTAGCAGCAATAAGCAGCCCGCGGAATATTTGTTTTGGCGGGATGACACTATTAGCAACTACGATGTAGTGACAAAAACATTTCCTATTATTTGCAACTATGCGTACCCGCAAATGACCGATTCCCGAATTTACTGGCTTTATAGTAGCGGCTACATGTAGTTGCTAATATAGGCATACTGCCACGTTTTTTTTTTACGTGTCTGTGTCATACATTAGACACTATTGTGTTGTCGCAAATATTATCTCCCATAGGCGCCAATATTCCCGCGGAAAATTTTGGGTTAATTTATCTTTATCATTCAAATTTTTGGGGGTAAATTTTATCTTTATCATTAAAAAAAAAAGCTAGTAACTAAAGGAGCGGTCAGTAGAGCATTAACACCTGGCGGTGGCAGGCCACCGGAAGTAGAATAGCTCGGCGGTTGAGGCAAATTAGGATTAGAAGGAACAAGAAGATGAGCAATTTGAGGTTATGGTGGTGCAGCGGGATGAGGTTGTGTTTTTGTTTTTTTTTTTTTTTTTTTTTTGTTTTTGTTTTTGTTTTTTTTTTTTATTTTTTTATTTTTTATGCATCTATGATTCGAAATGGAGGTTTTGTTGATGTTATTCTAAACTCCAAAGAAGGAGGACGAACATTCACTAGGATTTGGAAGATTTCAGGGCGCAACTTTCGTATTTATGTGTGTATTGTTAATGCTTCTTGCATAAAATAAAAGCACGTGCTATCAGAATTTGACAAGTCTTTGAACACAGAACACGTAAATTCAATCGGTCACTTTAGTGCTTGGTATGACATTCATGTTCGCAGTTTGGTCCGAGATATGTGAAAGCCTTATTACGACGATTGGGCTCATATGCCTATTGCAAACTTTCGTTTACATTTATTTTGTTATTTCATGTTCACTTAAAATGCAGATTTAGGCTAAGTGTATGACTATAAACTTGTTGGAACTTGTTCTTATAATTTCACCGTATGTATGGATGCAGGACATTAGACGGGAGCTAGGTTTAGAAATGATAGACAAGTTTGGAGCGGAAAAATAAGTTAAATTCTCAGGGGTTCAATTGATTTGCTGGCACCATCACATATACTACTTGCTGTTAGACAACTGGTTTCGTGTCCATGGTGTGCTCATGCCTTCTATATTCACGTAAGTTAATATTCGCCTTTTCCTTCTTAAAGAAGAACATAGTTTATAATTTTCTTATTCTTCTTGCAAATGGTTTCGACTTGATCCTAGATTTGGTTAATGCTTTATGTTAGTACCTTACCATTGAACTATGTTGAATTTTCAAATGGATTGAACATTGAACTCGCAACCTTGGTATGCCTTGTATAACTAGTACGCTTTTACTACTAGTTGAATCAGTACGGTTTCTACTTTCTACTATGTCCCTCTCCTTCATCTTATAACCGGTTGGTCGGTGTTTATGTAACTATGTTACGTTAGGGAGTTGTCACACTAAAGTTTGTGATCAGAGCATGTTTATTTTTGGTTCATCGTAAGATATATATATATATATATATTGGTGCTAATACAATATGTTTTTTATTTGTAATTACATTTTTTTTCATGTATTTTCTTCATGATATAGCTGACAAAACAATCATTATTATTAGTTTTTTTTGGGAGAAAAAAGTTATTATATTTTTTTTTAAAAAGAAAATTACTATTTGCCACTGCAGAGTGGTGGTTATTACTAATTTGAATGACCAAATAATAAAATTACCATTTGCGACTACACGGTGGTCGTTATTACTGTCCATGTCATCTGACATGTAATCATCCACGTCAGCTCCTGTGAAGAATAGGTTGGCAGCATTTGCGACTCTGAGTCCTCGCAAATAACAGTAACTTATTTGCCACTACACCATGCAGTCGCTAATATATTATATGCGACAAACTTTTTGCCACTACTTATTAGCGACTACCAGTAGTCGCTAAAAAAATATGTGCGACTACAATTATCTTTTAGCCACTACATTTTGTAGTCGCAAAAAACCATGTTTCTTGTAGTGCATAACAACGATTTTTGAATGAAGTCATTAAGATCACCAGCCTCCATAGCATTAAAGTTCGATCCCTTCCTTTCCGATCTGAATCTCACACTATTGAAATCACCATGACTGCAAAACAGAGATGAACTCCCTAACACAATACTTAAAAGATCATCCCAGATCCCCTGGATATGGCCTAGTGGTGAAGGCATGGGTGCGTAGTGCAGCCTCTAACCTAAGCTGGAGGTCAGCAGTTCGATTCTCGTAATGGGGTTGATTTCCGATTGATAACACCCTTCAGTGCAGAGGTTTCAAAGGCAGCCCATGTTGGAGCTACTAGGTTACTTGATTAACCTCTCCTCACTTTCCTGTGGGATCGGGGGTGAGGGGTTACCATTTTTTTTATTTTTAAAAGATCATCCCAGAGCTTTCTTTTATCCCCAAGAGATTGAGGGGCATACACATTGATGAAAAAACTTTTTTGTGGAATGTCTTTCCACCAACCCTCAACCCCGGCCAAAAAAACCAGGACCTTCAACCTTATTCTCTAATTAAACAAATCCTTGTTCCAAACACACAAGAGCCCACCTGAGAGACCTTGAGATTCTTTAAAACAAAACTCAAAATTTCTACCACCCCACAAAGAACAAAATTTATGGATATTTGGAGCCTTCAATTTTGTTTCTTGCAAGGGACCATTGCTACAGATGAAGAAGGTTTATCCAAAAAGATGTCGGGAACTATCGTGACATCATCCGAAAAATTCTTATTGCTATCAGTGGGTCCCATCTCCAAAACCACGTCGTTTTGACACAAATAAATTGGACTCAAAGGTGGGCCCACATTTATTTCATCAGTCGCCAAAGCCATCTGTCCTTTATTGGGAACCGACATATCAGACGGAATTTCAACAGGCTTACTGGGAAGAGGAGATCCGGCGCTGCCACTTCCAGCCGTCTTGTTCCCACAAAGTCTTCTCCTTGACACGCAACGGAATTAAACGAGACAGCCCCAACGAAATCAAATCACAAATAAAACGAAAACGAAAACTTAAGAAAATGAACACCACAATTTTAACGTGTAAACCCCTCTCGATGTGAGAAATTAAAAACCACGAGGCCGAGACCCACAAAAACTCCACTAATCAGCAAAAGATGCTACAAAAGTGTTTCAAACACATCAACCAACTCAACTACACCAAAGCATCAATTAAGAATGCAAAATACAAGAGTTGTTGAAAAATATCACCACAAAACACTGCAGAAAAGCAGCACTCATGTCGCGGACAATTTCCAGAAAATTGAAACGTTGAAATGCAAATTCCACCGTTCAGATGGAAGAAGAATGAGAGACGAACAAGCCCTCAAAATGTCGTGCCAATCGGAGTCCGTTTACAAGTCCGATCGTTGCCGGAAAGAGACTGCTGCAACACCAAAAATCCTGCAAATTTTTCCTCATGTTGCCTCTCTTTTTATTGTGAAGATTAGGGAAAAAATTAACTTAATTTGTTCCTTTAAATACTACTTGACATATTATTATTTTTCCAATTATTTAGTGGGTTTGGACTCCACAAAGGAGTGATCCACCCAACAAGAAAGTCCTTGGACCATGGACCGATACAAGGCAAAATTAGGATTTTAGTCCTCTAACTTTGCCTATTTTGGATTTTAGTCCTGCTCCTGCTCCGGTGAGGAAAATGATCCTCTAAGTTGGTTTTTTTTTGGATTTTAGTCCTATCCGCCGGAAATAGCTGATTGGGGACGAATTTTTAAAAATAGTCCTCTAACTAGGCTGCCACGTAAGCGTTTTTTAAAGATTCCGGTGTCCAATCAGCTATTTCCGGCGGATAGGACTAAAATCCAAAAACAAAGTCAACTTAGAGGACTATTTTCCTTACCGGAGCAGGAGCAGGACTAAAATCCAAAATAGGCCAAGTTAGAGGACTAAAATCCTAATTTTGCCACCGATACAATCACACCAATCACTAAGCCAAGATCCACCTTCAAGTAGGAGCTTATTTCTTTGACTAGGACTTGAACATTCAATCAAAACATACATACCGCCAACATATTTTAAAACACAGCCTTCAAAACCTTCTTCTTCTAAGGATTTTTCCAAAAGACCCAAAGAGTCTAAAGATTTTAAGCCCCCAACCACCCAGTTTTCTAGCCATGACGACTCAAAATCCTTAGAAAGAAAAGACAAATATGAAAGGTCTTGAAGCTCCTAGAAGAGGAACACTGATTCTTTTGAACACCATCCACCTCCTCCTTGTGTCTTTGTTGACCATGCTTGGAGTCTTCTTTGATATCCGAGACCGAAATACCTCTAGTTGCAGCCATTGATTCCTTCCTGATCGGATAGCTCCCAATAGAGGAACTCTTATTCTTTTGGACACCATCCACCACCTCCTTGTGACTGTATTGACCATGCTTGAAGTCTTTTTTGTTATCCAAGACCGAAATACCTCTAGTTGCAGCCTTTGATTCCTTCCTGATCTGATATTCGCTTTGCTACCGGAAAACAACTTTATACGTTCCAATCCAGACATTCTCGAGCCTATTATGAAGTGTAGATAGCAGACCTTCATTTCTAAATCTGACAAAAACCAAATCGTTTTCCTTTTGTGTTCCTTTTTTTTTTTGGGGATAAACACATCTAGGACAAGACCAAATCGACCAAAGACACTCCAAAGATTGGGAGCATTGAAATCATTCGGCACGTTAGTGAAGTAATAAGAATGTGAAACCCTCTTGAGTTAAGAGATCATGCATACATGCAGCTTCAACTTCTTTGTATACCCTTAAAAAAACTTGTTTTCAAATCATCTTAAGCAAACTCTTATGTGATTCCCAAGAAAAGTAAATTCAATCATTTTGAAGATTTTACCTTCGGGAAGGCAATTCCATTGGCAACCTAGAACACCTCGTACCTTTTATCCAACCTGCAACAATCATAACCAAACATTTTTAGCCATAAATAATACATCAATATCTAAACGCTAAAAAAACCTAAGGAAAATTCAAGATACTAAATCTAAAGAATATAATACTTGTTTCTCATTCTCAAGTAAACCAAAACCAGTATCATCTACCAAATTAAAAGCCATGGATCCGGAAATCCATAAGAGATCTACGGAGACATAGCAAGAACGGTTGTGCCCACACAAGAAAGCACCCTTGAGAGAAAAGAGTTGAAAGGGAATGATCCAACAATATCCATATATACCACCTGAATCAAGGCTGTGAAGATGGCAAAGATGATGTAGAGATCGATGATGTTAAAGAAGATGAAACTCACTTTTCCATCATATTTCTTCCTGAAAAAGACTTCATGTGCAATATATATATTTTCAGGTGTTCCAACAGCGGATTTGAGTTGAGAATGTAACACTGATGACTGGAAAAAAAACCATAAAACCTAGGTGTAAGTAATAATCTTAAAATATATTTCTTGGAATGTGTAATAGAGACATTTATATACAGAACTTCACTTTTGAGTAGCCAAAGTCACATATTTTCAAACGGGGCACCGGGTTTTCGTCTAAGAGTGTTTTTTTCAGCTAAAGATCTCTATGGCACATCCCCTGCATTCAAAAGAAGGGATTTTTTTTGCCAGCAACTGGATTTAATAAAAGACAGGTCCGATGCATGTCGATTATAAGTTTATAACAAATATGGTATTGACTTAATTATACCATTGAACGGCAGTAGCTTACTTCTTATACCAATTCTTGAATGAAAAATCTTGCCTGGAGCAATTGGAAGTCATAACAAAAGACAGAACATGTAAGAAACCGACTTAATTATTCGATTTCGAAGGAAATTTCGGTAGGAAATCAAGGAGAAAGACAGGTTTTTTATTCTGAAACTACCTCACCTTCATTAAATCTGTCAGCTACACTGCATATTTTTTTTCGAAAAGTTCCCCACCTGCTGCATATTCCATCACTATGGCTAAAATAGGTGTTAAAAACACCTGCAGACAAACAAAAGTATAACTTTTAAATACCAAATTAACATGATCCAACCCCGAATTCGCACCTTCTCTGTTTACTTTGATTTGAACATGTGTTCACAGGTTAGAGCCCGAGAACATCATAGTTTGCAGCAGCTAGCATCAAAGATTAAAGATAGATTTTTTCGGGGTCTAAAACGTGACACATTATTTCTTTCTCCCCACCCAATGATCATTCACAGAGTCCAACCTGTATCATCAATCAGCTAAAGGAGAAACACAACGATGCGTAAACATCTGAGTGAACGATGAATTTTGAGAGAGAGAGGAAGGGTGGAAGGAAGTTTATTTGGTGTAAGAAAAACTGCAGTTCATGACAAAAAGAATAAAATAAAATAAAAAAACTTGCAGTTCTAGTGTGATATAACATGCAACTTTATACAATAGTTGATTTAAACTCCTTTGTATAAACAATTAATCCGGTAAAATTAAACAAAATCCATCATGAAATCATGATCATACATATCAAAACCTGAAAAATGAGAGAACAAAAGAGCTAATATTAGTGTATCAATTACCTCTTTAAACCTGTGGTTCATGATCTCTGATGATGCTAAATAATGCACCACCTGTAAATCCGGGCCACGTGTAATCTAAGGGTGAGCTGTAAAGGGGATCGAATGGCTGAAAGTGAGTAAAAGATGGTGTTTTTGGTGTTTTGTGGCTGAGTCCAAGAATGTATCTTGGATTGCCTACGTATCCTGTGTAATGTCCAGGAATCAAGCCTTACGTAGTTCCTGGAATGAGCTATTTATAGGCACATGTCCTTCTTCTGCCCTAAGTTTAGGGTGGTTAGGTTTATTGACATATATACCCTTTAAGGGGCCTTGCCTCCTTACCCAAGTAACCTGTTGGGTGTGGGCCAAGGAGCCTTGTCTAAAGTATGTGACATCGACTCGATGGACATCGACGTCGGTGTTCGAGTTCGGACACTTGTGGAACCTCCCCTGAACCACGGCCTTCACTGGCACGTCTCATATCGATCCGATGTGGATCACTAACATAGACTTTTCCACATACCAGCTAGACCAATCATATAATTCCACGTGGAGGAGTGAATCCCGGTATCATCATAAGCCCCCCAGATCGGAGGGAAGCTCATCTCGAGATGCTGATGTCGGATCTAAAAATTTGAATAACCTCTTCGACACGTGGTCCACTTTAGGCGGGAACACAGCTGTCTCTCCTAGCCGATATAGGCTGTCGTAGGGTGATGTCACACTGTACCAGCATTAATGGGTGTAGGAAACGAAGCGTTTTATCCGGCCCACTATCATTGATTCTCACGTTACATATTCTATAACTGCCCCCAAATTTCACCCTTTCAAATCATTTGCAAGATATACACGCATATAAGGAGTCCAGGCCACAGAAGCCTCCCACTTGCTATTACAACTTCTGCAAATCTCAGTTTTCGTCTAAAATCTCAAGTAAGCCCCAGTTACTCAAGTTTTTTCTTTGTCTTTTATTTCTGTGCCCTCTTCACCCCCATGTCAAGTAGTGAAAGCGATTCCCAAAATAGAGAGGAGGTTGTCGAAACTGAAGAAGAGTCGACGGAGGAAACAATTTCTGAGCATCCAACTATCTCCGGTGAGAAAGCTACCGGAGAAGAAGAGGGAGGAGAGGGAGGAGAAGAGGAATCGTCTTCTCGACCTGTGGCCAGGCGCCAAACTAGGATGAAGGGCCAAGGGCCATATGGTTGCATATCCAATCTCACCCCAGAAAAAGCCAAAGTCATTTGCCTTCGATATGGCATTCCTTACTCCTCTGAACATATCGCAGTATCACACGGCCAGCATCAGTTCGCTTGTGACCCTCCCCCTGGGTTCTGCGCCATTTACGAGGCGCAATTGAGGGAGGGACTTCGGTTTCCTTTCGATCCGTGTCTCGTCGCAATCCTCCAACACTACAAGATCTGTGTCACCCAGCTTGCTCCCAATGGGGTTAGGAGTGTAATGGGTTTCGTGTTGGCATGTCCAATCGCCAAGATTGAGTTCTCGGTTCGACTATTCCGCCAGTATTATGCCTTGTCAAGCTTGCAGGATGCGGGGTGGTATACATTTCAGAAGCGCTCTTTGGCATCGGAATTCGTGAGAAAGGTGACCTCGTCTCAAGGCGATTGGAAGCCTAATTTCTTTTTTATCCGACATGGGCTGATGGACATCGACATTCACACTTGGTATAAGAGGCCGCATAAATGGCATGATCGACTTGACTCGGACGTCCCCACTGGGTGCGGGATTATCGAGAGCATTCATCCCGACGTCTCGACTCGAAGTCTGCATTCTCTGTATCCTTTCACTGACATCGAGACGGCAGGACTGGCGCCTATCTGGAACTCGATGAGGACGTTCGAGTTTTGCGTAGGATACTCTTTCGCTCTGTCGAGCCGTTACACTTTTGTTTTTCGAGACCGATTAAGGTTTTTTGTAATGTATTAATGCTGATTTGTCTCTGTTTGCAGTGGAACACTTTTCAAAGATGGAGGCATTGGGTAAGATGCCCGATCCCAAGAAGACGGACCCCAAGAAAATCCAAGAACTGACCGGCATCAAATCGAAAAAGCCAGCGTCCGGTGTTACATCCGCAGGACAGAGAGGGTCGACCCGAACTCCTACCACTGTATCGACATCTGAGATTTTAAGAGGTCAGCCTGACGAGGCTAGGGTGGTAGAGGAGACCGAAGGTGACCTCGTCTCGAGGAAACGACAGAAAACAACCGAGGTGCGGCATGGGGTCGGGAAGGAGACCCGTAACCTTGCCCCACCGAATTCCACCGATCCGATCCCTGAGACGAGTGTGGCAGAGATGGAGGCCATGACTCCGGAGGAGCTACACGACCTTTGTGGAAATATATCACTCAGCAGTCTGCTGAGGCTCAGCAGGGTGCTGATCCTCATGATCACAGCAGACTATGTCGTGCATAACTTTATTTGTACACTTTATTTATTTGTAAAAGACATATTAATTGTGATACATATAAACAATTAATATGTCAAACTCTAGTTTACTTTATGTCATAGACATAGACATAGATTGTACTTTTACTTTTTTGCTTTTGTGCCGCCCACATCTACATACTCAAGTGGCCGCCCTAGCTAGCTAGTCCCTCTCCAAATTGTATCTATTTATACTCCTTCATTATCAATGAATAAAAGATAAGTTGAAGTTTACTCTTGTGTTTATCACATTCTCAAACTCTCTTCATGGTATCAGAGCCAGCTGAGTTTTATTCCGCTGCAAAACTCAGAATTTCTTCAAGAATGTCTACTTTTTCTGACAGTTCATCTTCATCAGTAGACTCACAGCTGCTTCAGCAGACTGGAGTTACTGAATCCTCTTCATATACAAATCACAGACTTGAGTACAATAATAATTGTGTGGTGTCAAGATCTATGAAACAGTATAACTCAGAACAAAGCAAGATGGAAGACTTGTCTAAGTCTAAACCCTCTCAGCAGACTGAAATTACTGATGAATATATAGTATCTGAGTTTGCACTCTTCCAAGAATTTCTCAATCAGCAAAAGGCTGGTAACTCTCCCACAGGCATTGCCACTCATACCAAGACAGGTATATCTCATTCCCAACTCAGTAATGGCACCTGGATAATTGATTCTGGGGCCTCATCTCATATGACAGGAAATAAAAACCTGTTATATAACCTCAAACCTTGTCAGCAGACTCATAAAATTAAAACTGTTGATGGATCTCTTTCATGTGCTCAAGGTTTTGGAATTGTTAAAATTACTGATAAAATCTATCTGAATGATGTCCTGTTTGTTCCAAAGCTAGACTGTAATCTTATATCAGTCAATAAACTCACTAAGGACCTAAATTGGACAGTCACTTTTAAAGACAATTAGTGTATTTTCCAAGATACTTATTCACAAGAAGTAATGGAGAGAGCCAAAGCCTGCTCAGGACTGTTTATTGTCCACCCTGCTGAAGACAGAAGACTGAAGACTGAATCTGCCTCAGCAGCCTGCACTCAAAACCTAGACAATATCATGTTATGGCATTATAGACTAGGACATCCAAGTTTTGGTTACTTAAAGTCTTTAATCCCTGAATTTTTTAAAGGATGTAATCTTAATGATCTTCAATGTGATATTTGTCAATTTGCTAAACTCACCAAATCTGTGTATGCTAAATTACCTCACTTACCCTCTTCCCCTTTCACCCTAATTCACAGTGATGTATGGGGACCCTCAAGAGTGAAAAGTATAACAGGAAAAAGGTGGTTTGTAACCTTCATTGATGATCATACCAGAAACACTTGGCTTTTCTTAATGAAAGACAAATCTGAAGTTGGACCTATCTTCCAAGAATTTTATCACATGGTCTCCACCCAATTTAATACTAAGATCAAGATCTTAAAGACTGATAATGCTCTGGAATACTATGAGTCTAACCTCAGTAACTTCTTGACAAACAGAGGAATTGTTCATATCAGTAGTTGTGTGGAAACACCTCAACAGAATGGGGTTGCTGAAAGAAAGAACAGGCATCTGCTGGAAATGGCCAAATCAATCATGTTCACTACACATGTTCCTAAATACATGTGGGGTGAAGCTATATTGACTGCAACATATTTAATCAACAGACTTCCCAGCAGAGTGTTAGGTTTCAAAACTCCTCTCCAAACCCTGCTGACCACACACTCCTGCTCTCATCTTATTACCCAATTGCCTCCAAAAATCTTTGGTTGTACTGTGTTTGTATATATCCATGCTCAACACAGAAGTAAACTTGATCCTATAGCTCATAAGTGCATTTTCCTTGGATATGCACCGAACAGGAAAGGTTACAAGTGTTACTCTCCTACTGAAAAGAAATTTTACAATTCTATGGATGTAAAATTCTTTGAAAGGACTCCTTATTACAGCAAACCTACTGAGCCAGTCACTGATGGAAACCTGATTGAGATTGAACTAAGTCCGTTCCCTCAGCAAACCATTTATCCTCAGCAGACTCATAACCTTCAGCATCCTGATACTCATCAGCCTACTGAGCCTCAGCAACCTACTGACCCAGAGCCTGCTGAATTAGATCCTCAACAACCTCCTGAACCTGATACTACTGAACCAGAACCTGCTGACCCTGAGCCTACTGACACTCAGCAATCTACAGACTCTCAGCAGCCTGCTGACATTGATGATAGGCCTATTGCTCTCAGGAAGGGAAAGAGATCTTGCACTGATCACTCTATTCATACTTATTTATATTATGATCAGTTGTCTCCTGTCTTTGCCATGTTTACACAGGACTTGGACTCTCACTCTATTCCTAAAAATATTCAGGAGGCCCTTCAAAATGATAAGTGGAAGGCTGCTGTTAAAACAGAGATGACTGCCCTCCTGGATAATCATACTTGGGATCTCACAACTCTTTCAAAAGGCAAGAAGACAGTCAGCTGCAAATGGTTATTCACTATCAAGTACACTGCTGATGGCACTATTGACAAGTACAAAGCCAGATTGGTAGCCAGGGGATTCACTCAAACTTATGGCATTGACTATAAAGAAACTTTTGCACCAGTGGCAAAGCTCAACACTGTCACGGTACTAATTTCTCTAGCTGTCCAACTTGACTGGCCTCTTCATCAATTGGACATCAAAAATGCTTTTCTAAATGGGGACCTTACTGAGGAGGTTTATATGACTATACCTCCTGGTTTTATCAATCCTCATACTCAAGGCAAGGTGTGCAAACCGAGGAAATCTCTATATGGCTAAAGCAATCACCAAGGGCATGGTTTGGAAAATTAACAACTGTGGTCAAAGCTGCTGGATATCACCAATGCAATTTTGATCACACTATGTTCATCAAGACAACCAACCAGAAGAGGTCTATTCTTATTGTCTATGTGGATGATATCATCCTTACTGGAGATGACCCTGCTGAGATCCAACACTTGAAAGAACTGCTGGCAAAGGTATTTCAGGTTAAAGACTTGGGTTTACTTAAGTATTTTCTTGGCATGGAAGTAGCTAGAAACATCAAAGGAATCTCAGTCTCCCAAAGGAAATATGTACTGGATCTGCTGAAGGAAACTGGCATGCTGGGGTGCAAACCTGCTGTATCCCCAATAGACCCCAGTCATACCCTGCTGCATGGTGACATTGCTGTAAGAAAGGAACAATATCAAAGACTTGTAGGGAAACTCATCTACCTATCCCATACAAGACCGGATATTGCATATGGTGTCAGTCTAGTTAGCCAGTTCATGCATTGCCCTACTGAGCAACATTGGGATGCAGTGAATAGAATACTGCGGTATTTGAAGTCCACTCCTAGCCAAGGGTTACACTTCACCAAGTCTGCTGATAGATCCATCAAGGTCTATACTGATGCTGATTGGGCTGGATGCCACATAGATAGAAGGTCTACCACAGGCTATTGTCCTATGTATGGGGCAATCTTGTTACTTGGAGGAGCAAGAAACAACCTACTGTGTCTAGAAGCAGTGCTGAAGCTGAACTCAGGGCATTTGTTTTAGGCATTTGTGAAGCTCTTTGGCTCTAAAGAGTACTTACTGAACTTCAGCAACCTATTCAGCAACCTATCACACTCTGTTGTGATAATAACTCAGCACTATGCATGACAGAGGATCCATTCCATCATGACAAAACAAAACATGTGGACATTGACAGACACTTTCTGAAGGAGAAGATTGATGCCAAGATTATTCAACTCCAGTATGTTCCCTCAGAAGATCAAAATGCTGATATTCTTACCAAGGCTATTCCACCTCTTATGTTCAGCAGACTAAGTAGCAAACTTGGCTGCATCAATATATACATCCCAGTTTGAGGGGGGGTGTGGAAATATATCACTCAGCAGTCTGCTGAGGCTCAGCAGGGTGCTGATCCTCATGATCACAGCAGACTATGTCGTGCATAACTTTATTTGTACACTTTATTTATTTGTAAAAGACATATTAATTGTGATACATATAAACAATTAATATGTCAAACTCTAGTTTACTTTATGTCATAGACATAGACATAGATTGTACTTTTACTTTTTGCTTTTGTGCCGCCCACATCTACATACTCAAGTGGCCGCCCTAGCTAGCTAGTCCCTCTCCAAATTGTATCTATTTATACTCCTTCATTATCAATGAATAAAAGATAAGTTGAAGTTTACTCTTGTGCTTATCACATTCTCAAACTCTCTTCAACCTTATTATGAAGAGTTATCGAGTTGTGAGTCTTCTTTTATTTCCCTTGTAGCTTCGTGATGTTTTGTCTATTTTCTACGTTAACGCTGTTCCTTTTTGCAGAATCGACTCGCTACTAAAGTAGCTCTGAATAGAATCGAGTCTCCCGCAGCAGCTTTGGAGGAGCAGAAAAAGACTATCGCTACCATGACCTCCGAACTCGAGAAGCTGAAGGCCAAGGTCAACAAGTTGGATGATCGACGCGTGAAACTGGAGTCCGATCTGTCTAAAGCACACAAAGACATATCCGCTAGGGAAGCTGAGTTGGCGGTAGTAAAATCGGAGTTGGACGAGACTAGGGCTGAGCTGGCTGCAACTATCAAGGCTCGGGACGATCTTCAACTCGAGGTTGATAGCTTCCCAACTCGCTTAGAAGCGACTAAGAAGGATTTCCTGACGTCGGAGGAGTTCGATAACGATTTGTCGCTACTGATGACTCAAGCAATGAAGGGGGGATTCTCGAACGCGCTGGATCAAGTCAAGATGGTCATTCCTGACTTTGAGGTTAAAAGTATCGATAAAGCCTACTTGTATGACCCAGAGTCCATCCCTCGATATGGTCGATATATCACTGACTTCAAGGCTGGTGTGTCTCTTTATGACAAGTATGTGGTCCCTGCTCTGGAGGGAGACGGAGCGGAGAACGACGTGCTGGAAGAACAGGTCGACCCCAACGCCTCCACCTCAAATCAGCCAGCTGCTTGACGATGTTTTCTTGTTTATCTTTCTAAGCAACTTGATTCGATTTGGTTGTAATACCTTTGACATTTTTCATTTGTTCGAACTTGCATTTCATTAATTCGACCATGTAAACTTGAAACTTTTCAATTTGCATTCTGTCTTTTGTGTTTACATCTATACTTTTCCATTGAATGTTTTCTGTCTTTTATTGATCATATGCCTAGGGTGTAGTCCTTTGGACTTAATTCCCTTGCAAACACTGCCTTATCGGGTGTAGTCTTATGGACTTAATTCCCCTGCTGGCCCCTCGAAGTGTAGTACGAGTACACGACTCGTGGTACACTTGAGTATGAGTCGACCTAGCATTGTACTGCCTTATTGGCTTGATTTGGCTGTTTGGTCGGAGCTCGACTCGATTATCCTGCCTTGTCAGGCTTGTAAGGACATCGTATTAAAAGGTCCGTACCCGACTGTCGCACATCGTGGTGCTTATGATCTGGTCGAGTTGGGTATCCATCGTGGGACCTTCCGCCTGCCTCGCATCGTGGCTTATTGGCAGGTCGGGAGTGATATAAGCGCTGTCGGTGACTTGGCTTTTTCACTATTTTGTTATAACTCCATCGAGTCGATGGTGTGCAGCTCGGAAGTGATGTAAGCATTGTCAGTGACTTGGCTTTATTCACCATACTGCTCCGACTCTGTCGAGTCGATGTCTCTTTGTTGGAGTCGATTTTTGGTTTTTCCTTCTTCCAGCCTCCTTTTCTTTTGTACATGAGCGTATGTTAAGCACAATTTAGAAAAGAAAATTACTTGAATAAAAGGCATTGAAAGTAACTGTCACATCGACCTATTACAAGTAACTAAAAATTGAAATTGCGAATGTCATAAATTGAATAAACAGCTTAAAAATAGTACTTCCGGAGATTGGTGGAGTGCCATGTCCGGGGCACTGTGCTGCCGTCCGATCTCCCCAACTGATACGACCCTTTTGGGTGTACCTTCAGAATTTTATAGGGTCCTTCCCAATTCGGCTCGAGCTTGCCTATTGGGTCCTGCCTGCTGGCTTCGTTCTTTCTCAACACGAGGTCCCCCACTTGGAAGTATTTGTATTTTACCCTCGTGTTATAATACTGTGATATCTTTCTTTTATAATTGGCCATTCGATATGCCGCAACCTCTCTCTTCTCTTCGATGTTATCCTTCTCTTGAAGCAGATCGGTGGCGTTCGTTTCAACGTTATATGCCAGGACCCGAGGTGAGGCCAGTCCGATCTCCGCAGGTATCACTGCTTCGCATCCATAAGCCATAGCGAAAGGAGTCTCTTGGGTAGCTGAATTGGGTGCTGTTCGATACGACCACAGTATGCTGGGTAACTGAGCTGCCCAATCTCGACCTTCGTCTTCCAACCACTTCTTCAACCCAAACTTGATTTGCCTGTTTGTCTGCTCGACCTGTCCATTGGACTGAGGTCGGGCCACCGATGTCGTTCTATGTTCGATCTTGAATTCTTTGAGCCAATCCTGCACGCGGTCATCTAGAAATTGAGTCCCGTTATCCGATATCAGATACTTGGGAATTCCAAACCTGCACAAAATGTTTTCCCATAGAAACTTCTTGATGGTCTGAGCTCTGATGTCAGTTAGGGCTTTAGCCTCGACCCATTTCGTGAAATAATCAACCGCGACCACAACATATTTGAAATTACCCGGAGCTCTAGGAAAAGGTTCGACTATATCGACCCCCACTCATCGAATGGCCATACCGACTCGATGGCGTTCATCTCTTGCGCTTGGTGGTGGGTTACTACATCATGTACCTGACAAGCCCTGCATCTCATCATCAACCGATTGTCGTCCTTTTGCATGGACGGCCAAAAATAACCTGCTAGCTTGCATTTTCTCGCCAACATCCGAGCTCCGCAATGATTACCACAAACTCCACGATGTATTTCTTCGAGCAGATAAGCCCCCTCGTCCTCCGATGCGCACCGCATCCAAGGGGTTACAAACAATTTTCGATAAAGCACATAGTCGAACAGAGCGTACCTGGAGGCTTGAAGCCGGATTTTCCTGGCCTGAGATTTATCAGATGGGAGAATTCTGTCTTTCAAGAATAACGCTATCGGATCCATCCACGTCGATCCCTGAACCACTGGCTGCACATCGACCTCGTTATAGCTTCGCTCCGCCAACATCTCTACCAGAACTTTCCTTTTCGACTTGAAATTCGATGCGAGTTTAGACAACGCATCGGCCCGTTTATTCTCACTTCGGGGTACCTGTTCGACACGAACCGTCTTGAGCTTTGATATCAGTCCCTGAACCACTCTCAAATAATTCTTCATAGATTCTTCTTTGGCCTCATACTCGCCTCGTATGCGATTCACTACGAGCTGAGAGTCGATGTATACTAGGAGGTTCTCGACCCCCAATTTCAATGCAAGCTTTAAACCCGTGATCATTGCCTCATACTCAGCTTCGTTATTTGTGGCCTTAAATTCGAATCGCAGAGCATAAGGGAACTCTTCTCCCTTAGGACTGACCAATAACAAGCCAGCCCCAGCTCCTTCTCTACTCGAGGCACCATCGACATGGATGGTCCACTGCTCATCGGATGACTGCTTGTCCTGTTCCAACTGAATTGACAATCCTTCTGCTATGAAGTCCGCTAGAGCTTGACCCTTAATGGCTGTACGAGGTAGAAACTCGATATCGTACTCAGCTAGCTCGACAACCCACTTGGCCAATCGACTCGATGTCTCGGGCTTGGCCAAAATCTGTTTCAGAGGCTGGTCGGTGACCACAGCGACGGGGTGTGCCTGAAAGTAGGGTTTCAATTTCCTCGATGCATGAACCATACTCAATTTCAACTTTTCAGCCGGCGTGTATCTGATCTCTGGTCCATGCAATGCTTTGCTCACAAAATACACTGGGATCTGTCCCTGATCTCCTTCTCGAGGTGAAGACAACGTTGGTAAATCAGACAGATACTCCTTTAAATCATCAAATGCTTTTTGACACTTCTCGTCCTATTGGAACGGACTCGCTTTCTTTAATATCTTGAAGAACGGTAGGGCCCTTTGCGCTGATATCGACAAGAATCGATTGAGGGCCGTCATCCGACCCGTTAATCGATGCACTTCCTTTACGTTACGAGGCGTAGGCATGTTCCTGAGGGCCTCGATTTTATCTGGATTAGCTCTGATACCCTCTCTCGATATCATGTACCCCAGAAATTTTCCAGATCGAACTCCAAAGGTACATTTCTTTGGGTTAAGCTTCATGTTTGCGGCCCGTAGTACCTCAAAGACCTCTCTGACATCGACAAGAAACTGTCCTATGGACTTGCTCTTGATCAATAAATCATCAACATAAACCTCCATATTTCGACCTATCTGCCCTTTGAAAATTTTATTGACGGCTCTTTGATAGGTGGCCCCTACATTCTTCAGGCCAAACGGCATTGTTACAAAGCAAAACGTTCCAAATTCCGTGATAAACGCGGTTTTTTCCGAGTCCTGGGAGTCCATGAAGATTTGATAATACCCCCTGTACGCATCGAGAAAACCAAATACCTCGAAGCCCAGTGTCGAGTCGACCAACTGATCAATCTTTGGAAGCGGATATGAATCCTTAGGGCACGCTTTGTTGAGATCTATAAAATCGACGCACATCCGCCAGCTCTGATCTGGCTTCCTAACCAATACTGGATTGGCTAACCAGTCCGGGTAGAATATCTCTTTCACGATTCCCGCAACTAATAACTTGTCGACCTCTTTCCTTACTGCCTCTTTCCTTTCAGGAGCAAGTCTTCTTTTTCCGTATCGGCTTCTTTTTTGGGTCGACGTTGAGTCGATGCACTGCTATGTCCGCCGACAGACCTGGCATGTCATCTGCCTTCCAAGCGAAAACGTCTCGATACTCAGCTAGGAGGTCGACCAAGGCTTTCATGTCGGGGTGTGGCATCCACTTCCCGATCTGGACCCCTTGGCCCTCTTCCTCCTTCCACACTCGAACCTCCTCTGTCGGGTCGGCGGACACCCAGCTCCGATCTTCCTCTTCCTCGGTATCAACTCCTCAACCAGCACCTGCCCTACCCCTTTTCCTTTAATCGTAACCAGGCTACAGTTCCTAGCTACCTCGACGTCTCCTTTGACTTCATGGGTCCCATACCAGGTGGGGAACTTCAAGCTGTTGTGGAATGTCGAGATGATGGCTCTGAGATCATATAAAGCTGGTCGACCTAATATCGCGTTGTAACCTGAAGGGGCCTTAACTACGACATAGGTCATTTCCATTGTTCGACCTTTTTCCCCATCTCCGACCGTAGTTAACAAATTGATCGACCCGACAGGGTGGATGGCTTGCCCTGTAAACCCAAATAAAGGGGTAGATAATGGAACAATGTCTTCATCTTTCAACCTCATGGCTTTAAAGGCTGAGTAGTAGAGGATATTTACGGCGCTCCCATTGTCGACACAAACTCTTTTTATTCGCCCCCGGCTTATCACCGCCTCGATTACTAATCCCTCGCTATGGCTGTGTGAACTCAGAACATCATCCTTGGGTCCATAACCCACTTCTGTCGTAAACCTGATCTTCTTTGACTCTCTCGATCTGTCTGAAGAGTGCCGACTAGATCGGGGCCTATCCGATTCATGTTCTGCAACAATCGTGTTGACGTCATACCTAGCGCGATTATCCCGATGTGGGTCTCGATTCGGATTTTCTCGATAGTCATCACGGCGATTATCTCGATAGTTCGGCTCAGATGACCTGTCTTGACGATTTCGATTGTCACGACGCGGAGATCGGTCTTTCTTTCCATTATAAGTTTTCCTCTTGTACTCTCGACGGCCCTTTGGCTCGTCCTTTTCTGACCTGTCAATCACCTCATCCAATCGACCCTCTTGAATACAGGCGTCGATATCTCTCTTCAAATCGAAACACTCCTCCATGTCATGCCCCACATCTCGGTGATAGTCGCAATACTTGTGAGTATTTTTCCTTTTCTCTGGGTCCTTGGACATCGACTTGGGTGTTCGGGCAATATTCTTTTTGATCATAATCGCCAGCACCTCCCCCCGTGATCGATTGAGGGGTATAAAATCTCGTTCTTTCAGGTTCTCTTTCTTCAAAGCCGATCTGAGATCGGAGCTGTCAATCGATCAAAGACATTGGTCTTGCTTTCCTCGTTCCGACCCCTAGGCTGACCCTTGGTCTGGCTTCGGGAGTCGTTCCTCGAATTGAGGCCAAGTGAAATGGTGTGCAAACGCACTGCCTCTTCACCTTGGCAAAACTTATGGACTATGTTCACACATTCGTCCATATCATTCGGCATCTTCTTAGACAATTTGTCATACAACTTCATATTTCGCAGACCTCCAACGAAAGCATTAACTTGCAGTGCATCACTAGCGTTATGCACTTTCATGGCCTCAAGATTAAAACGTCTCATGAAGTCGATAGTCGACTCCCCTTTCTCTTGCTTGATATTCATGAGGTGTGTAGCACTGAGGTGGAACTTCTTATTCCCAATGAAAGCATCTCGAAATTTTTGTCCCAGCTGCAAAAAACTTGAGATCGACCCGGGACGCAGCTTGTGAAACCACTCTCGAGCTCGACTTGTGAGCAACGTGTCGAAGGCACGACACTTCATGGCATCATTCGCGTTCCTCAACCTCATCAACGATATATATCGATATAGATGGTCCTCTGGGTCCGTAGTACCGTCATAAGGTTCCATCTTGGGTGGTTTGAATGACTCAGGCATCGTGTATATCTCTATCTCGGGACTAAATGGAGATTCGAGCCATTCTGTGACCTGTTCCTTCCCTACTATGCGGTTGAACTCATTTCGGATACTCTCCTCGACCTGGCGCTGTTGGCTTTCTTGTCCAGGACGTCTGTGGGCGTTAGTCATGCTGATTTCAATTGCGTCTTCCTCACATTCTTCTTGAGGTTCGACATGCCTCTTCCCCCTAGCCTTATCAGCCTCCTTACGACCCAGAGGGTCCAACAAGTGTTCTTCAGGGGAATTACAGATTCCCTTTCCTATGAATGCCGACGCCACCACCCTTTTCAGGGCGTCTTCATCTAAAGATGCTAAGTGATCTGCCATATCCTGTAGCTGCGGGGGGAGCTGGGGCCTAGGTGGATCCGCAACTGCGGGTCTAGATCCAGTGGGGACTTCTTGAATCTGAGATGGAACCCCTGCTGGATCTACATCTGTGTGCTCTTCGATCTGCATGTTCTTACTGTTCGCCGGTTTCTTCCTTGCTGGTGGTGCCATACGATTTCTTTACCAACTCACCGGTAGAAGGCCCTCCTTCTAGCGCCAAATGATGATGCTAAATAATGCACCACCTGTAAATCCGGGCCACGTGTAATCTAAGGGTGAGCTGTAAAGGGGATCGAATGGCTGAAAGTGAGTAAAAGATGGTGTTTATGGTGTTTTGTGGCTGAGTCCAAGAATGTATCTTGGATTGCCTACGTATCCTGTGTAATGTCCAGGAATCAAGCCTTACGTAGTTCCTGGAATGAGCTATTTATAGACACATGTCCTTCTTCTGCCCTAAGTTTAGGGTGGTTAGGTTTATTGACATAAATACCCTTTAAGGGGCCTTGCCTCCTTACCCAAGTAACCTGTTGGGTGTGGGCCAAGGAGCCTTGTCTAAAGTATGTGACATCGACTCGATGGACATCGACGTCGGTGTTCGAGTTCGGACACTTGTGGAACCTCCCCTGAACCACGGCCTTCACTGGCACGTCTCATATCGATCCGATGTGGATCACTAACATAGACTTTTCCACATACCAGCTAGACCAATCATATAATTCCACGTGGAGGAGTGAATCCCGGTATCATCAATCTCCCTCTGAACATTGTCATCAATTTGTGACCCAAGAAAAAGAAAATTAAAAGGACATAAAATGAATATGATGTTAATAGAGTCAAAAGAAGAAGAATAAAATAGGAAAAACCAAGAAAAAAGCCAAACCTTGAGGCCTCATTCAATATACTTGACAGTATGGAGCTCACCGGTCCAAAAGCATGACAGAATCCATATAAGGAAACGCAGACAAACGGGAAAATGAATTTGAAGAACATGGCTGACATAGTGAAAGTAAGAATGCACCCAAAAGCAAATTCATTCCGGTAAAATTTGAAGAACCTGTCGAAATCATTAAAAATAACAATATCTGGAACGATCTCACTATAGCTCGAAACAACATCCGATTCAGCGCTCGAACCTAAAGCATATTCATTTTTGACTATAAATATTCCTTGATAATTATTGGGGAAATTACCTATAAGAGCTATTCTCCAACTTTTTTTTTACCTAGATAAGCTTTGACTTAAAAAGAACTTTAAAAAATAATGAAAAATCTAAAAAACATGACTATTGACTAATATATACTCCTAATTAGTAACTTCATTTTTATCTTTAAGTTTCTTTTCTTCTTATATTCTTCTTCTTTTTTTTTTTTGGCTTTATTTTTCGGTCATGAGTTAAATTTGTAACAATAGAGAATCGAACCCAAGCTCAAAAGCTTATTCCATAACACATCACCATTATGCTCTCTTACATTTTGATTAATAAAAATGTACATCAAATATATATAGAGCAGTAATGGGGTTAGTTAATTACAGCTCCTTAACAACTTCAAATACATTTAATCATTTATAATAATCATCAAACACCATAGTATCTCTCAAAAAGCATCATAATAAATTTAATTACATGTCATATTCATGGTCAAACGCCATAATCAACTTAAATAAACACCATACTTATCAAATTTGATGTTTATTTACTTATAATCATTCGCAAATGTTGTATACAACATAATAAATACCAGATATTCAATCAGTTATAATTAATGTTAAACACAATAATAAAATTAAACGAACGACAAATTTGTGTACAATCACTTATATTTATCAACAAACATCATAAATTAACTCAAATAAACATCATAGTGATCGTAATCAATAACAATCACATTTAATGCTATAATTAACCTAAAGAAACATCATATTGATATTGAAAAACTTATAGTAATCATCAAACATTATAATAACATAATTAGCATCATATTAATGGTCAACACCGTAATAATATTGTTGTTCAAACATCAAATACGATGTTTAACCACTTATAATCATCATCAAACAGTTTGATAAAATTGAATGGACATGATTTGAATGTTAATATTTTAAGATTTGTTGGCTCTTTGTAAGAGAATTTTTGTCTTTCGAAATTAATATTCTCTTTTCCTTTTCTTTTAAGGAGTAATTAAGGGTTTTCTTGCCATTCAGAAGGTCTTTGCAACATTAAGGTTCTAAAAGCCTACAAAAAGTGTTATAATTGAACTTATGCTTCACAATTTGTCTGTTTTAAAGTATCATCAAATACCATAATTAACTCACATAAATACTAAACTAATGTTCAAACGTCAACTTGATGTTCAATCACTAATAATCATCATGAAACTTGATAATAAGCTTATTAGAAACTTATAATAATCATCAAGCTTTTTTTTTTAATTAATGACTATATAAAACTTGATGTTCAATCACTATAATAAAATTAAATGAATATTCAAAATCATGTACAATTACTTGTATTCATCATCAAGCGTCAAGATTAACTATAATAAATATCATATTCATATTCATTCAATTATAGTTATCGTAAAATTTTATAATAAACACTAATGAACATTAGTTTATTGTCCATCAACTTATAACCATTAGTAAACACTTGATTGAATTTAAATAAACATCAATTTTGTTGTTCAAACGTCAAACCGATCATCATAATCGTTATTAAAAATCATAATAAACTTAATCAACCATCAAATCGATTTTCAGTGTTGTGTAATCATCATCAAACACCATTAACCCTACTGGTCGATTTCCCTTGACTGTATCAGAGGTGCGCAATCGATTAGTATCAGAATTAGCTAACGAGGGAATCATGTATCTACTTACTATTACAAAAAATGAGTGAACTCTTCCTTTGTGACTTATATTTCTGGCTACCTGATCCCCGAGTTGTGCTAAAATGGTCGGGATTGAGGATGGCATCAATTAGTCAACCATACCGCCAAATCAAACGTCACCCCTAACCAATCATAAGTCTATAATCACATCAGGATTAAAATTCAATCCATAAATGGTCATCTAATGATTCAATTAGAATCTCTCGTACAAAATCATCATATCGAATCGGTCCAGTCGTGAACCTTTTCACGTATAAGTGCGATCACTAAGGTGTCCAACACAGACAACCATAACAGGCAGTCACACTCTAAGTATTTTTGTGCACTAATGGTAAATTGACTATGAGATCCCAAAATCCAGTTAATTATGATTCTAATCAATTTACCACAGACTAATTATTTAAAAATACAATCTTACTTATAAAACTTTTGTTCACCTACATCGTAATTTGGCTCAAGCGATATAGCATTATTTATTAATATAACAGTAAGTATATATCATAAATATATTAGTTTCTTGATTAGTAAATTTATTATATAACGTATTACTTACAAAATATAATAAAAATAAGTGTGATCAATATTTACGAGTATTATTTATAATCGATTTAATTTATATTGTGAATATACACACATAATTTTATATTCTTAGTGTGTAATGAAAAAAAAATTATTGAACCGTGACCTAAAGTATGATTTGAACCATGATAAATTATGAGTGAACCATTATCGTACCGCATTAAATTATCGTAGCAAAAATTCACTATGAGATCCATTTTTTAAACCATGAACTAACAACACAAGAATTGTCTCCGATGGTTCCTTAATTCAGGTGGTGTTTATATATATATATATGTGTGTGTGTGTGTGTGTGTGTGTGTGTGTGTGTGTGTGTGTGTGTGTGTGTGTGTGTGTGTGTTATTTAAAGTACAGTATATATTATATATAGTATGTAATATCATAGAATCAATACCGGACAAAACCGGGTCGAACCGGTGAACCGGGCATGAAATTGGGCAAATTCATGTATTGGACCAATTAAGGAAAACAACCGCTTAGGAAAACTCGCCGGTCAAACCATGTTGAACTGTTAAACCGTGACCGGGTGAGTATTTATCAAACCATGTTTTTTAGAATAAATAGGTGAGTTTTAAACAAAACTAATATTTTATTATGAAATTGTCATGATTTTGACGTTGGAATATTTTGGAAATGATTACAAATGTCATATTTTAATTTTTATGTTTGTATTGAATATAGGATTATTATTTTTAATTATATGTACTCATCGGTTGAATCAATGACCCATCGATTAAACCAAGAACCCATCATTAGTTTTTGGTAATTGAAGAACAATACACGTTCTTAAATTTAAAAAAAAAAATTAGTACATCGTGCCTTTTTTATTCAGACAAAAAAAAAAAAAAAGGAAACATAATAGAAAAAATTACTAACGTAATTAAGGATGAGATTTGCGTGATGTTTTTGATTTTTTTTTTTTAAATTCAGATGTAAGAAAGGACATTATGGGTATAAGAATATTAGAAAATTAAGAGAAGCTTATGTAGATAATTTTTTTAGTAAACTTATTTAAGTAAGAAAAGATTGAGATAAACTTATTTAATCAAACCCCCCATAATTATTCAGTTATCAGTGAAAGTAAAGAATGCCCCCAAAAAAATGCACCTGTGTCGAGAAGGAGAAGCCAATAAAAGCTCGGACAACGGACTCATATTTGGTTCGCTTCAGCATCGGAGTCGAAACAACGAATCCGAATTTATTCTGTATGATTTCGAACAACAGTATGAAATCGGATCGATTATTTGTAGACATTGTTAATAAATAATAAATAAATAAAAAACCGGGAATAGCAAATCATGTAAGCGCACCTAGAAAATAGAGGAAGAGGATAGGGAAGAATACAAAGAAGCTGCAGACATTTTCAGTTCGATGTGTGGGCGACAAACGATTTGAGTGGAGGAGAAGATAAGGATAGAGCTACCAATTTCATTTCTTCAAAGGGACACAACTAACGATTAATGCAATTAAATGCAATTTGGAATCCGCAGAAGCATGGCTGGGGCAAGTAATGGGCCTATTGGGCTTACAAAATACACATTTCATCATTCATTTTAAACTTTATTTCAAGCAACTTTAAAGGAAAACGGAACACGTCACCCTTTTTCTTGTCCTTTCTAGTTAATAGTAGTAGGATATATATATATATAATATGGAACTCTATGGTGGTTTATTGATAAAAATTAAGAACCATATTTTTATTAAAATTTATTTAGGCGATCTGACACGGTCATACTATCTCCGTCCAAAATATAAATCCATTTAGGATTTTTCACACAATTTATAGAGGTAGTTAAATATTGTCATTAATTTTAATGATATAAGTCTAAAATACTCTTTCACCGTTATTAACACAAAAGTTGTATAGTAATGAAAAGTGGGTGGATGTATAATAAATAATGGTAGAAGGAAGAAAAATGTAATAAATATTACATTGGTATTCTAAACGGACTTATATAATGATACAAAACTACAAAACTTATTGGACTAACATTTTGAGACGGAAGTAGTATTTTACAAGTCATTCTGGAGAAGATATAGTTCAATTGGACCAATTACCCTCCCAAATAACGCTTAATTGGACCAAATTACCCTCCCAAATAACGCGTTCCAAGTGTTCTTCTTCCATGAATAAATTATTCCTAACACTTCCTCTCTAATACTCCGTTAAAAATACTAAAATGCTTGTATCTTTTAATCTGCACTTCCATTAATTACGATTATATCATCATCGTGCTTTCTCTTTTAAGATCCAATTTTATACCATTCGTCCACGTCTTCTACATCTTGAATTTTCATTATTTACCAATTCACTCGTACTCAGGAATAACACCTCCTCCGACTTGTCAAACCGACCATCCACATAATGCTTAAAGCGATGACCACTGACCTTGAAAGTCTTGTTTATGAGAGTTAACTTGGTTATCATTTTATATGTGATTTAGCCTTTATACATGACTTATTTATTATGATTTCGGGGTAGTTTAGTGGTTTTGTATGCACTTTTCACCATGATACGTATTGCGAGATGAAAGGGATTTACGTCTGGGAATCTCTCCATTTAAGGTGATTTCGCACGTGTTCATTGGCATTTGTCACGCTTGGGGTATGTGGTTCATGTTAATTTGTTGCAGGTATCGCGTGATAAAGGGCTTGAAATAAGGCATGATGTGTCGTGAAATAGTCGAAATGGAGTCTGGGAGTTGAAACGGTGCGAAAATCAGAGTTGAGGCCAAGGAATGGGAAAACAGAAGGCTCGGGCGCATGCAGGCCCCTAGCCGGGCGCACGCCTGGTCATGCCGAGCGATTCGGAGAGAAAAGGCAGAACACCTAGGCGCACTCTGTCCAAGGCCGGGCGCACGCCTGGTGATGCGGATGGAAGAAAAGAGCGGAACAACAAGGCCAGGTGCACGCCGGACCAGCCCGGACGCACGCCCGGATCAGCAGACGGAAGCAAGGCATGGAAAGCAAAAAGGGCGGGCGCACACCCGGATATGTATTTCTACGGATATTTGACCTACCTAGGTCGGTTTTTGACATAAAAAAGTCATCTACGTTGAATTTCAACAAACAGGCTTCACTGCAGACTTTTATTTTCCTTTGATTTCTTCTAGAAAATTAGATCTATTTTATTTTCCTGCAAGTACTTCAGTACTACTTTTCGTTTTATTTGCGATTTGATCACAACAGATTGACACCTCAAGTGGTGTTCAACACTATTATTGGTAATTTAATTTCATCTTTTATCATGTCTTGCATTTATCTTATCATGAATTTCTATGATTTTGATAAAATTATGAGTAGCTAAGTTTTCTAATAGCTAAATTATGTCACGGTTTATGGAATTGATGCATGGATGATGTTCTAGTGATGAGTAGTGCGTAAAAATCAAAACTTTCGAATGTTTGTTCTAAAACATGAACCTAATGCTTTTAGTGGAGTCGTGAACCATTTGTTGAATTTACATATGAAATTTATAAATGTATTTTGCAAGGTAGTGTGTGGACTAAGTTTTTAGAATTTCCATGCATTACTAGTCGAGTGTTCGAGCTTATTCATGGGTAAGGTTTTTCTAGTTAACCGTGGATTTGGTGGTTACAGAGCGTCTCTTAGTTTTTAATCATATAAGGTGAATTAAATCCCAATTAGGGGACCGTTGAACTGGATATAGGGGACTTAGGTTGTGGTAGTAGCGCCTAGGGACCATTTTAAAAGATATCAGCCACAAACACGTTCATTAGTACAATTGGTTGGTCTGTCGGAAAAAGCCAATTCCTAGTGATTTGGTAGATGTATCGATAGTAGATTACTTGATCATACTTTTGGCTATTTCTTTATCATTATCGTAAAGTTTGTTTCATTATTAGTTTCTAGAACTTCCTCCGATATTATTGATCTGAACTAGATATGAAGGTGACTGTAATACTGTCGATGTAGTGCCCTAAACCCAATCGGGTTTGACCGGATGCGATCGGGTCGGATCATTTCCACTATGTTTTTATGTTTATAAATATAATAAATGGCTTTTCTGTTATTATATATATATTGGTTCATCTAATTAACCAATTATGATATTGTATATGTAATAATGTCCTTAGTGTCAAACTGTGATAGATAAATCATAATAGTGATTATGGTTGATGAGATCTCGACTCACTCTAGCTAAAAGTCTTACAGGATAAGACACAAAGCGAGAAACCCGTAGATCAAGATCCGTAGTTCGATATAAGTTGTCAAAACAATAAGACCCACGTGATAGGAGGAGTTCGTCTAAGGATCTACAAGTCTGGAGATAAACTCAGCATACACAGACAAATTAATGTGATTTATCGATTATTCTTTGGGGCGTGCCTTAATTAAAAAGATAGGATTCACAGGTCGGATATAACTTATATAAAAAATAGCAAATCCTGCAACAATGGAATAATTCATCTAAAGGTTGGGACCGAAATTCCTGGGAAAAATAATTCACCTAAATAATTCATACCGCAAGTTGGGAAGAGTTCAGATGATAAGACTTGCAAGTCAGGGACAACTTATCTAGAAAGGTCGAGCCCCACAGGACAGGAGGAACTAACCTAAATCTTATTAAACATCCGTAAGGTTCAATCATTACGCTGAAACAAAAATATACTTAAACAAAACTTTGAAAATTTGCCCAATTATACATGTGGGGCATATATGTACAAAAACAAAAGTCTAGATATATTTTTCATTGTAGGTCAGGTCGGAATTATCTTATTAAGCGAAGTATGGTTGGCTATCTATTTTTCCCTGCAGGTCATGTGAGAATTATCTTATTAAACAAATTATGGATTGTTATCTGTTTTTCCTACATGCCAGGTTAGAGTTGTCTTGTGAAGCCATGTATGGCATGTCATATATATTTTCCTTGTAGGTCTGGTGCCCGCACGTCGGGTATAACTCGTCTACATATCTCTGAAGGTCAGAACCTATTCAAGATATGAGACCCGTAATTCGGGACTCCCAAGTCGGGTAAACCTCATCTAACAACAAAGCTCACAAGTCAATATATCTCATTTGGAGCAATACTCAGAAAACTTGTACAAATTCAAGCAAATTCTCCTAGTATAGGGCATATCTAAATAGACAAGCCTCACATGATGAGATCTGCAAGTAAGGTATAATTTGTCCAAATTATTCAGACCTGCATGTCGGGTGGAAAGTATCTAAATCAGTCAAACCCGTAGGACGGGAGAAAAATCTAAAAGATGAGACCCATAGATCGGGACCGCAGGTCATACATATATTGTCTAAACTACAAGTCAACATAAAAACCTCAGGTCAGGATTAGCTCGTTTCTGAGACACATGGGTCAGGAAGAACTCAACACAATCAAACTCTCCAAGTTGGTACACGCCGGACAGAGGTCATTTATTGTTAGGAACATTTTATTATGTTTTGATGATGGCCATACTAGCTGTTATAGCAAGCCTGAAATAAGTTAGAATTCTCTGTATATGTCTTTACTTAGAGTCGATCTGACATGTTGTATAAGTTGAGTCAGACAAGTATTGTACTAGTTGGTAGGACGGCAAAGCAAAAACAAATTTTCGACAGAGTGAAGCCAGTCAAGTACCAGCAGAGAAGCAATGAAGACATTATGGTCTGACTTATAACCAAGGAAGTCTGTGATGACCTTGGATAAGTCTAAATTATGTTTCAAGTGATGAAGCTTAATGTTTAAATATGGTGTACACTGATCTCACCCAAATCAAGGATCAATGAAGTACAAAGATTCTCCTTAAACAGAAAGAATGAAGGAAACAGTGAATCGGCAAAGTAAACTGACTTTCGGCTGAGTGAAGACAAAGCAGTGAAGGAAGATCTAAGCTGCAAAGTCAGATGGATCACTTGACCATTCGGAGAACGGCTGAGTAAACTTTACTTAATCAGATTATTGAAATATGAAGAAGATACAGAAGATCAAGCATTAAATGTAGAATCAATAGATGATCAATCAAGGACGGATTTTCTGATAAACGTTTGAAGAAATATCCGATCACTGAAATGAAGGAGAATATAATTAAGGGGGAATCAAGAATAAAATCAGGATTATTCCCCTCATTAATATAGCCAACGGACGGAAATTCAAATCAAGGATAATCAAGGCTATAAATAGAAGGCATTGACAGAAAACAAAAAATATAACGATGAACGAAAAATCTGAGCAAAACCTCTGTCAAAGTAAAAAGTCTTCTATCTGTGCGAAAAAGAAATATCTAGTGATAAACTCAAAACTGAGAGCTACAATTCAAACATCAAGCATTGATATTGATCAACAAGTGTGTGAATCCAATTCACATCAATCAGGCAACTGAATCAGAGCCATCTGAGAAGGTGTTGTGTTTGTGATAGCTACTGAAGGATTTGATCCCAAGGAGCAGTGGAAGAGACTGAGTCACTGAAGCTGTTGCAGTCAAGGAGTGATAGTCTTGTAGATTGTGAAGCTTTCGAAGTCAAGGACAATCGTACTATTGTATTTGTGAAAACAATAGTGAATTCCTCCAATCATCACAGGAGAAGAGTGGATTAAGGGATTACAGCACCCTGAACCACTATAATCCTTGTGTCAATTTACTTTCAGCAATTTACTTTACGGCATTCATTTAATTACTTATATTATATCCTATATCTGTGATTGCCTAAACTACTTTGAAACAACATAGTAAGAAGGGACTTATCCGCTGCCTAAAAGCTTTTAAATAAAAAAAAAGTTTTTGAAACTCCACTATAGTCATTCACCCCCGCTCTGACTATAGTTTTACCCTTCTCTGGGACCAACAATTGGTATCGGAGCAGTGTTCCTAGTATCAGAACCTATTCAGATCTAATTTCTGGTAACAAGGAGATCACATATTTTCAAAGTAGTTTTCAATTCTGTTCTTTCGACTCATATACATAAATATCTCTTATCTGCACTTATGGATTCCTCAAACTTTATGTCAAAAGTACCCATTTTCAATGTTAATAATTTTGATGAATATAAAATAAGAATGTTATCTCATCTTGCAGCAACTCATGAGGAGATGCTGGATGTAATCAATGATGGCCCAATCATGATCATGACTGTGATTTCCACAGGAGCAGATCAAGGAAAAGAAGTGGATAAACCAAGAAAGATTAGACCAAGAATGACAGGAGAAGAGCAAATCTAGACTTTGTTTCAAAAGATATGATCTTGAAGACCCTGGATAGCAACATGATTATAAGAATCAAAGACTGCAAAACATCAAAGGAAATGTGGGACAAGCTGGCACTGATAAATGAAGGATCTGAAGCAGTTAAAGAAAACAAGTTATCTGTTGCAAAACAGAAATTTGAAAACTTCAAAATAAAGGCTGGTGAATCCATTGATCAAATGGACAACAGATTCTCAAGCATCATCAGTGAACTACAACAGTTTGGACACACATATTCTCTGAAAGAAGTGTGCTTAAAGATCTTGAGAGGCTTACCTGAAAGATGGAAGATCATAACATCAGTAATCAGTGGAACAACAAATCTTGCAAACACTGACACCCTGACTCTGATGTCCCAACTAAAGGCTCATGAATTTGAGTTGAACGGCGAAGACATTGTACCAGCAGAGGCACATAAGGCCAGTGCACTGGTTGCACCCCAGCAAAGTCAAACAGCTGATGCAAACAGCAAAGAGACACAGGAGCTGAAGGAACAGGTAGCTTTATTAGTAAAACGTTTTCACAGGTTTAGCAAGAAGAAGATATTCAAAGGAGGATCATCAACAAACAAAAAGTCAAGCACAAGCAAAGACACCAAGAGAAAAGATGATGAATATAGATGCTTCAACTACAATAAGAAAGGACACTTCAAGACTGATTTCCCTGAAGAAAAAGACGAACCTGAGGATAAGAAGAAGTACAAGTCAACTGAAAAGAGAAAAAGCAAGAAGGCACTCAAAGCTGAATCAACTAGCTGGATTTGGCATAGAAGATTAAATCATCTAAATTTCAAGACCATCAACACATTATCAAAGAAAAAGTTAGTTGAAGGCCTTCTAGATATCACATTCAAGAAAGAAAGCCTCTGTGATGCATGCCAGAAAGGAAAGCAAATCAAAAGCTCTTTCAAATCAAAACCCTATCAATCAACAACAAGAATTCTACATCTTCTACATATGGACCTGTTTGGACTTGTCACACCAGTAGTGTAAGTGGTAAGAAATACACTCTAGTAGTGGTTGATGATTTCTCCAAGTACACCTGGACCATATTCATGAACAAGAAGAAAGAGACACTCAAGAAGCTGCCAGATTTGCTGAGAAGAATTCAAAATGAGAAAGAACTAAAGATTATCAAGATCAGATCAGATAGAGGCACATAATTTCTAAATGAAGTTATCAGAACTTATTGTGAAGAAAATGGAGTACTACATCAATTATCTACAGCAGGAACTCCACAACAAAATGGTGTAGTAGAAAGAAGAAACAGAACTCTCAAAGAAGCTGTCAGAACAATGATTGCAGAAACATGCCTACCAAAGAGGTTTTGGGCTGAAGCAGCAAACACAACATTCTATACATAGAACAGATCAATCATCAACAAATATTATGGAAAGACTCGATATGAAATATGGAATGGAAGAAAACCTAACATCTCATATATGCATATGTTTGGATCAAAGTGTTTTGTTTTGAACAGGAATCAGCTGCATACCTTTGATGAAAAGGCTGATGAAGCAATCTTTATATGATATTCAGACACCAGCAAAGCGTTCAGAGTACTCAACAAAAGAACATTGGTGATTGAAGAATCAATACATGTAGTCTTTGATGAACCAAACACAAATGGTGAAAGTCTTCAAGATCAAGAAGAAGAAGCAACACAAAGGGAAGTATATACAAATACAACCATACCAGCTACCATTCTAAATCACCATTTGGAAAATCAAGATGAGCCACATGTCAATACAACCGAATAAGCACCAGAACTTGAAGCTCATGCACAACCTGAAGGTGTAGAAGCACCAAGTGAAGAACAACTTCAACCTAACCTCAATTGGCTAAGAGATCATCCTGAAGATCAAGTCGGAGACATTCACACATGGGTTAGAACCAGAAGACAACTGGAGCATATGCTAACATGCTTTCTATCACAAGTGGAACCCAAGACAATAGATGATGCAATTCAAGATGCAGACTGGATTACAGCCATGCAAGAAGAACTAAATGAATTTGAAAGAAATGAAGTCTGGGAACTTGTTGACAGACCAGACACAACCAACATCATTGGAACAAAATGGGTATTCAGAAACAAGATGGATGAGCAAGGAACAGTTGTCAGAAACAAAGCAAGGCAAGTTGCAAACGGCTACTCTCAAGCAGAAGGAATATATTATGATGAAACATTTGCACCAGTGGCAAACTGGAGGCAACCAGACTCTTTCTAGCTTTTGCTGCACACAAAGACTTCAAAGTCTATCAAATGGATGTCAAGAGTGCATTTCTGAATGGACTTTTGGATGAAGAAGTATATGTGGAACAACCTCCTAGTTTTCAACTCAAAGGAAAGGAAGATAAAGTATACAAGCTCAAGAAGGCCCTTTATGGACTCAAACGCACTCAGAGCTTGGTATGAAACTCTATCACAATTTCTGATCAAAAATGGATTCAACAAAGGAACTATAGATAAGACTCTATTCAAATTAGAGGAAGGAACAAGTACATTACTAGTACAAATCATGTGGATGACATTATTTTTGGATCAGAGGATGAAAAGCTGTGTGAGAAATTTGCAAACCTAATGCAGAGCAAATTTCATATGAGCATGATGGGAGAATTAACTTTCTTGGCCTTCAAGCGAAACAAATGAAGGATGGTATTTTCATTAGTCAAGCCAAGTATACAAAAGAATTAATACACAAGTATGGTATGGACACAAGTGGCACAGCAGATACACCAATGTGTGCAAGAGTCATTCTTGGAAAAGATGAAGCAGGAAAAGATGTTGATCAGAAAATATATAGAGGAATCATTGGATCCCTACTATATCTAACTGTAAGTAGACCTGATATAGCATTTGCTGTAGGAGTATGTGCAAGATTTCAAGCTCAACCAAAAGAATCACATCTTCTAGCAGCCAAAAGAATAATCAAATATCTGAAGAACACCATCAATGTTGGAATTTGGTATCCAAAATATGGAGGATTCAAGTTGATATCATATTCAGACTCTGACTATGCTGGATGCAAAATAGATATAAAAAGCACTTATGGAACATGCCAAATGCTAGGCACCATATTAGTCTCATGGTTTAGCAAAAAGCAAAACTCCATATCTACATCAACAGCTGAGGCAGAATATATAGCAGCAGGCAGTTGTCGTGCACAAGTACTGTGGATTACACAACAACTATGAGATTATGGAATGGAGGAGAAGACAATTCCAATCATGTGTGACAACACAAGTGCAATATCCAATACTGAAAATCCAGTGTTACACTCAAGAACAAAGCATATTGATGTGAGGCATCATTTCATCAGAGATCATGTTGAGAAAGGAGATGTTATTTTAAGATACATACCTACTGAAGATCAATTAGCTGACATCTTCACTAAACCACTTCGCCATGAAAGATTTAGCATGTTGAGAACTGAGTTGGGAATGATTGAAATTGACTAAGTATCAAAGAATGGCAAACTGGAGTAATCAGCTAAGTGACTTGACCGGCTGATTAAATCTTTGCCATTACAGGAGATGTAGCAAGTAAGGCAGTGGTACTCAGCGAAGTTAACTTAACTGATTGTTAGGAACAGTTGAATAAAGTATCTCAGTGAAAAATTCACTACACCGGCTAAGTGACCAGCCAAGATACTCCACCGAAATAAAGATTGGAGTCATGGGCAAATTAAATTGTGAACCAAATCAACTTTTATACACGTGGAGAATAAGGAAGTTATGGAGGATTATACTGTGGAAGATTACACACGTGGAGATCAATTTACAATCATGGGGGTAACCATATTATTTTTCGAATCACAAACGCCTCGATTCCCGGGATCTATCATTACTTACCTCAATCTACCCCCACTACACTCGAATATCGGAATTTATATACATAAAATCACGTCATTATGTCATAAAATCCTTCCATATTCAACCACGTTCACACTACCCACATCATCCGATAGAAACAATACATAGAGAGTTCTCAGAAGTCTTTACGCTCTCTCAAAATTAAAAAACACTATTTCTCATTGCAAAATCAAATCTTTCTCTCAAATCTCAAAGAAATGGCTTCATCTTCTACAATATCTCCCACTGAAAGATTCTATGAAAAATCGATCATCACTAGATCGTTTTTCAAACCTGAACCCTATCTTTCTTTCTGTGATAATGATGAACAAGCTCAACGCTTGGTTGATTGCTGCTCAAATATGGGGTTAATGACCTTCCAAAACCCCCGAATCAATATAATTTGCTATGAAAATCTAATTGCATTCTGAAAAAATGCAAAGTTTGTGCCCAGCACAAGGAAGACTGATATCGACTGCATAAAGAGTTCAATCATTGGGAAAGAAGTAGTCATTATGCCTGGTCTTCTCAATAGATTCCTACACCTACCTATGATAGGTCCGGCTAATGTAAAGTTTGTACGGATTGACATCAAAAGGTTCTGGACTGAAATAGCCAAGAACCCCAAGAAAAACAACAAAACCTACAACCTCCCTAGATCGGCACTCAAACTTCTGTTTGCCGAATTCGCACCGGTCATCACCAAGAACATCGAAGGCAGAAAAGGGTCGATGGAAAACTTGACCGAGTTAAGGGTTAAGCTAATTGCAATCATCTACGAAGGTACTAAATTTGACTGGGCAACATTTGTATTCAATAGGTTGAAAGACCAGATTCAAAAGGAAATTGATCTATCAATCACGGCACCAAGCAAGGGTTTGCGCAAGAAAGGTGATTTCTAGGAGAGGAAATCATATGGGTTCCCTCTTCAACACATGTTTAACACTTTAAAAGTGAAACACACAAATTTGCAGGCTCCACACAAGTCCAAGGTAATGTTTACCTACATCAAGGCATCTATGAAACCCAAAGCCTCTGCCGGGAGAAAAAGAAAACAACCTGAAAGCAACAGATCAGGAGTGGGACGAAGAACCAGATCTCAGAAGGCATAAGAGAGCACCTCTGTGACTGGTACCAGCAACTTGAACGAACCTCTGGTAATCAGTGATGATAAATCAATGGAGGAAGAAAAACCCCAAGAGGACATCACCTATTTGGAAGAAGGTGAGGAAGGATATGCTCTCACTTCATCTGAAGAAGAAGAGATGGATGAAGAAGAAGCTGAGACAGTGGATGAACACTCAGAGGTTGCCCATCTTGAAGCTGATCCGGAAAACATGGAGATATCTGACGATGACTAACTATTCAAGAGGCACCTTTCAAGAGTCTCAGCAAAGTTGACAAACTGCCGAGTGAGCCAGCTGATCAAACTCACTCCGCTGAACCTGTCAACTCCCCCATTATTGACCAAGGGGAAACAATAGTAGAGAAAGTCACATCTCCAGCAGATGAAAAAGTCAACACCCTCTAGAAACCCCTTAATGACCCTGAGTCTAATGAGGTAGAAAAAGAAGAAGATGAAGAAAGAGAAGAAGAGGCAGAAAGTGAAAAAGAAGAAGAGAAGAAGGAAGAAGCTGAAGTGAAAATAGATGAGGATGAAGATGATGAGACTGTTGAAGTGGCACCAGAGGAAGTTGATCCAGAGAGAATCTTCAATCTGGACATTCAACCACTGATTGTAGACATGGAGAAGCATTATCACAGCTGACAAAACCTGAAAGCTGCTTTAAGGAGTGAAGCAACCTCCTTAAACCACAAGATTCAAGCCCTCATCAGTCACATCAAGATACAAGATGAGGTCATGGAAAAACAGGGAAACTTGCTTTGCAACTTACAGCATCTTATTCCCCACTATGTTCAAATCAAACATGAGTTTCATGCTGAAAAGATTGACAACAATCTCAAACCTTTGGTGGACACCTTAAATGCTCACACTCATCAAATTCAACACCTGGATGAGGCTATGGAATTTTCTGGCCAGCAAATTGACACTCTAATGAACATTAATACGGCCAACAACAAAATTCTGGAGTAAAGGTATGGTCCTCTCCCTGAGTCTGAAGAAGCAAATGCAAACCTTGAAGCACGTTTTGGTGCTGCCAAAAAGGGGGAAGGAAGCTCAAAGCCTGAGAGATCCAGTGGAAAGAAGGCAAGCCCAACTGATAAGGGCAAGGGCATCAAAGGCAAAGGCATTAGGTTTGAATAAAAGAAAAAGTAGCTCTTCTTGTTTAACTGAATTAAATGAATTGAATTCTATATGCCTTTGTTTTTGAATAAAAAGATGCAATATCTTAATGCCCTTAAATGGATGAATAGAATTTTTGAGTTTTATTCTGTTAATTATTATGAAAAATTTGGCATACTTATGTTCAGGCTTATGAGGGTTTTGGTATTATCAAAAAGGGGGAAAATGTTAGGAATGTTTTATTATGTTTTGATGATGGCCATACTAGCTGTTATAGCAAGCCTGAAATAAGTTAGAATTCTCTATATAAGTCTTTACTTAGAGCCTGACATGTTGTATATGTTGAGTCAGACAAGTATTGTACTAGTTGGTAGGACGGCAAAGCAAAAACAGATTTTCGGCAGAGTGAAGCCAGTCAAGTACCAGCAGAGAAGCAATGAAGACATTATGGTCTGACTTATAACCAAGAAAGTCTGTGATGACCTTGGATAAGTCTAAATTATGTTTCAAGTGATGAAACTTAATGTTTAAATATGGTGTACAGTGATCTCACCCAAATCAAGGATAAGTGAAGTACAAAGATTCTCCTTAAACTGAAAGAATGAAGGAAACAGTGAATCGACAAAGTAAACTGACTTTCGGCTGAGTGAAGACAAAGCAGTGAAGGAAGATCTAAGCGGTAAAGTCAGATGGATCACTTGACCGTTCGGAGAACGGCTGAGTAAACTTTACTTAATCAGATTATTGAAATATGAAAAAGATACAGAAGATCAAGCATTAAATGCAGAATCAATAGAGGATTAATCAAGGACGGATTTTCTGATAAACGTTTGAAGAAAAATCTGATTACTGAAATCAAGGAGAATATAATTATGGGGGAATCTAGAATAAAATCAAGGATTATTCCCCTCATTAATATAGCCAATGGACGGAAATTCAAATCAAAGGATAATCAAGGCTATAAATAGAAGGCATTGACAGAAAAACAAAAAATATAAGGAAGAACGAAAAATCTGAGCAAAAACTCTGTCAAAGTAAAAAGCCTTCTATCTGTGCGAAAAAGAAATATCTAGTGATCAACTCAAAACCGAGAGCTACAATTGAAACATCAAGCATTGAGATTGATCAACAAGTGTGTGAATCCAATTCACATCAATCAGGCAACTGAATTAGAGCCATCTGAGAAGGAGTTGCGTTTGTGACAGCTGTTGAAGGATTTGATCCCAAGGAGCTGTGGAAGAGACTGAGTCACTGAAGCTGTTGCATTCAAGGAGTGATACTATTGTATTTGTGAAAACAATAGTGAATTCCTCCAATCATCACAGGAGAAGAGTGGATTAAGGGATTACACCACCCTGAACCACTATAAGCCTTGTGTCAATTTACTTTCTGAAATTTACTTTACTGCATTCATTTAATTACTTATATTATATCCTATATCTGTGATTGCCTAAACTACTTTGAAACAACATAGTAAGAAGGGACTTATCCACTGCCCGAAAGCTTTTAAATACAAGAAAAGTTTTTGAAACTCCACTATAGTCATTCACCCCCCCTCTGACTATAGTTTTACCCTTCTCTGGGACAAACATGTACGTTATGATGGTCAGATTTTATTTGCTCAATTCGTGACACGTCTTCTATGAGCAGACCTTACCCATGGTACATATCCTAGCATAGGTCAATGAGGCATTTGACTTGGGTGAGATCAGTCACTCTATATATGGCACTTAGCAGGCCTCACATAGAGTAATAAACGTTACCTCAGCTTGATATCGTGACGCTATCTGCAAGATCATCTTCAATATGGTGCAGGTCATCCTTAAATATATTACAGCCGGCGTGGTGCAAGTCACCATTTGTCTCTTATAGCCGACGTGGTGCAGGTCATCATTGGGCCTTTATACAATGGTTACACCCCATTAAACGAGCATTCACGACATTACACACTGATGTGTAAGTGTTCCATGTTCACCGCTCCATTATGACAGAGCTATAACTGCTCAATAATAATCGCCTCAACCATTAACGTCTATGCCCACTATCTTAATACGCAATAAACACGTCATTCCACGATGAAACAATTTATCAAGGGGTCATTCTCCTAATTTATAAGATAAGCAAATTATACGCTTATACAACTTAACAACCACACCGTCTTCTATGAATTTTCCTATTCTTATTCCGATTTGTGCATCAGAGTTTCCCTCTAAAGACAGCTCTCTGATATGTCAAGTTTGTTTGTTTTGCAGGCTCACTCTAAAAGCCTCATGTTGAGAAATAAATTAGCTCTAGATATTATTTCTAGATAGATTTGTCTTATCCAAAGAAGTGACACTTGTCACAATCTTGTATTAGCCACTTGGTGTTGTATGTGTAACTACTATGTGTAGAATGTCACTATATATGAGTGTACTACACAACATATCTATTAAGAAAGATTTTATCCATAATATAAGATTCTATTGCCTCTTATCTTGGTATCGGAGCTGAGGTTCGGCCATGGCCACCTCCGGTTCTTCTCTGGCAAGTGCTGCGATTATACCACCTTCCACTGTTGCTCCTTCAATTGGTGTAGGCTGTTCCTCCACAACTGGAGCACTCTCAACTTGCGTTTCTACTATCTGGCCGGACGGCATTGTTATAGGAATTCCGGTTACTGGTTTGTCCGCTTTCAATATAACGTCTCTTCCTCTGATTTCCGGCATGCAGTTTGGTAGGTCAGAACCCTTTAATCCTCAAGCTGGTTTATGCTCAAATCCACCATTTCTGAGCTCAACACCGCCATACCAGGGATCTGTAAGTCCACATCTTATAATTCTCTTCTTGTTGCACCATTTTCTGGAAATCTCAACCTGAAATGCACTGTTAAACTTAATCAAACTAATTACTTACTCTGGCGTTATACTATTTTACCCGTCATTCGGGGTCATAAACTTGAAGATCATCTTCTTAGTCTTGTGCCTGCTCTGAATGAGTCTTCGTGCAGATCTTTGTTTCCCACTCCCTCTATTTCTGATGATTGGATCACTAAAGATAACTTGTTAATGGGGTGGTTGCTTAGTTCTATGACTGAACAAGCTTTATCTGAAGTTGTTGGTTGTGTTAATGCTCATGAAGTATGGACAACTCTAGAAACCTTATTTAACAGTAGATCTGAAGCTCGAATGTTCGAATACAAAGATGCTTTGGCTAAAGCATCGAAAGGATCTAAATCTATGTCAGATTATTTGTCCAGATGAAGACTTACTCTGACTGTCTCACTGCTGCAGGCTATCCTATTTCTATGTCTGAATTGATTTTGGCTACACTAGGTGGATTGGACCGTGATTATGAATATGCTATTGTTAATATCACCTCTAGAGTAGGTGCTCTTGGTTGGCAAGATGTTCAATCCCAGTTGATGATACATGAAAGGTTGATTACAAGATTGAATCCTACTGCAGGATCAGGACTTGTTAATCCATCAGCCAATTTTGCTCAAGGTCCAAGACCAAATGGTAGGCCACCCTCCAATTACAACTCTGGCAGAGGCAGGAACAACTCTAGAGGTGGTAGAGGAAGAAGTAATAGTGGTAGTGCAAGGAATAATTCTGGGTACAAAACGGTCTGTCTGCTTTGTGGCAAAAATGGTCACATTGTCACTTCTTGTTGGCATAGGTTTGAGGAAGATTTTGTGCTTCCAACCAATAACAATAACAGTGGAAGTCCTAAACAAGTATCTGCTTATGTTGCCACTCCACAGTCGCCAGTGATCCAGCTTGGTATATGGACAGTGAGGCTTTAAATCACTTGACATCAGATCTGAATAACCTCCATCTTAGTGCAGGTTACAATGGTTCAGAGTCATTAGCAGTGGGAAATGGTGAGCATTGTCCTATACTTCATATTGGCCACTCCTATTTTCCTACACACTGTCCACACAAAAACTATTTCACTTAAAGACTTATTACATGTTCCTTCAATTAGATAAAGTTCGATTAGTTTGTTTAAACTTCTTGCTGATAATCCTGTTTCTGTTGACTTTACTTCTGATTCTTGTTATGTTAAGGACAAGAGCACATGGTCACTGCTTCTCACAGGAGCTCTCAGTGATGGCTTGTATCAGATTGTGACTCCCTCCTCAAGCAAGACCTCCCTTCACTCCAAGAATTCCAGCTCTCCCTCTCAATTTCAGCACAATAAACAGATGTCTAGGTCTAGTCAGTCTATGTTAGAGCCTTGTAGTGCTCGATTAAGCTCTTTGAATGTTAACAAAGACCCTAATGTTTGGCATAATAGACTATGTCATCCCTCCAAACAAGTGTTAGGACACATTCTAAAATCTTGTAATGTTGATTTTAATGAGAATTTGAACTTTTATGATGCTTGTCAGTTTGGCAAGGGCAATGCCCTATCCTATCCTGTCTCTGATTTCCATGCTGATAACTTTCTTGATTTGGTTTACTCTAATGTTTGGGGACCATCCCGTGTAAAAATTGGTTTTAGTTTTTTGTATTATGTTCATTTTATTGATGATTGGTCCAGATATACCTGGATATTTCCTCTGAAAGCTATGTCTGAAGTCTTATCTGTGTTCGTCCAGTTCAAAACCTGGTTGAAAATCAATTTTCAAAAACCATTAATTGTTTACAATCAGACTGGGTGGTGAGTATAGATCCTTAGAGTCTTACTTGCAACAACATGACATTCAATTTAGGCACCCTTGTCCTCATGCTCACCAACAAAATGGAAGAGCTGAAAGGAAACACGGACATATAGTGGAATTAGGCCTCACTTTACTTGCACAAGCATCTCTTCCTCCAAAATTCTGGTGGGACAGTTTTGTTGAAGCTGTCAGCATTATCAATATCTTACCTACACCTATTCTTAAAAACAAGTCACCATATGAAGTCCTATTCCACAAAGAACCTGACTACAAGTTCTACAAAGTGTTTGGATGTTCCTATTTTCCTCACTTAAGACCCTTTCTTCATCCCAAATTTAGGTTTCACACCAGCAAGTGCACTTATCTAGGTGTTAGTCTTCTTCATAAGGGGTGTAAATGTCTTGACAGTAGTGGTAGAAACTTTATCACCAAGAATGTTGTTTTCAATGAGTTAGAATTTCTCTTTGAAACAGGTTTTGCCCAAGGGCCTAACAAGGAAGTCCTAGCTGCTCCAGATTTGTCTAAATGGTTTTCTATTCCTATGTCTCTGTCACAATCTATACATGCAGCATCTCCACCTGTGGAACATAGTGCTCCTGATGTTACACAATCAACACCTCTCTCATCACAGGTACAACCTACTCCCTCTCCTTTTTGTCTAGCACTACTAGTGTAACTCTTACACATAATAGTTTCTCACCACTGGCATTATATGATTCACCAGATGATGTTTCTAGTCCTGAGTTAACAATTTCACCCACATCACAGCCTACACCTCCTGTCGCATCAAGTCCTGCACCTCCTGTCACATCCATTCCACCCTTAAATCCACCTACACAAGGACATCACATGCAGACACGGTCTAAAAGTGGAATATTTAAGCCTAAAACCTACTCCATCCAACTAAAATCCACTACCCTTCCTGCTCACCTTTCTGAACCTACTAAGGTCTCAGAAGCATTGTCCTGCACTGAGTGGAAGCAAGCTATGACTGTAGAATTTGATGCCTTGCATAGAAATGAAACCTGGATACTTGTTCCTCCTAGTTCCAGTCAGCATCATATAGGTTGCAGGTGGGTATTTAAACTTAAAATGAAGCCTGATGGTATTATTCTCAAACATAAAGCAAGGTTGGTGGAAAAAGGCTTTCATAAAACCTATGGGTTGATTTTACATAGACTTTCAGTCCAGTTTCAAAGGCATATACTATTAGACTTGTCCTGGCCCTAGTAGTTAACAAGAACTAGAATATTCATCAAGTGGACTTTGATAATGCTTTACTTAATGGAGGTTTGGTGGAGGATGTGTATTTGGATCAACCTGAAGGCATTGTTGATGCTCAAAAGCCTCATTATGTGTGCAAACTTAAAAAGGCTCTCTATGGCTTTAAACAGGCCCCAAGGGCCTGGTTTGGAGCCTTGAGGTTGCAGATGTTGGACTGGGGTTTCCATCAGTAAGTTTCTGAATCATCTCTCTTTATTTTAAAAACTGGCACTAGTCTCTTGTATGTACTTGTTTATGTGGATGACATTTTAATTATTGGAAGTTCCCAAGGCCTGATACAGAAGTTTGTCCAGTTGTTACATTCAAGATTCTCTCTTAAGGATCTTGGTCCTATGGCTCACTTTTTAGGAATGGAAGCACACAGGAATTCTGATGGTTTGTACTTGACACAAGGGCATTATGCTTCACAGCTTTTGAAGAAACTGCAGCTTGATCACATTAACCCCTGTACTACACCTATGGTACCTGGTGAACATTTGCTACCTGATGAGGGAGAGCCTATGCACTCTCCAAGGGTGTATAGAAGTGCAATTGGAGGGCTTCAATATTTGACCTGCACAAGACCTGATATTGCATATTCTGTTAACTATCTAAGTCAGTTCATGTAGCAACCTACTCAAGATCACTGGCATAATCTCAAGAAGCTTCTAAGATATGTCAAATGAACTTTGCACTATGGCCTTGTGTTTAAGATATTGTGTGTTTGTTGGTGGATCTTTGGTTTCCTGGAGTTCTAAGAAACAAAATATTATGTCTAGGGTCATCAACAGAATCAGAATATAGATCCCTAGCCAACTTGTCCTCTGAATTATTCTGGATCAAACAGCTTCTGGCAGAAATGGGCATTTCAGTGCCTAGAGTTCCTATTGCCTGGTCAGACAACCTTAGTGCTATCTATTTGGCTCATAATCCAGTCTACCATGCAAGAACAAAACATATGAAGGTGGATATTCACTATGTGAGGAATCAAGTCATCAATAAACAGTTATCAGTGCAGTTTGTACCATCATCTATGCAGCTAGCTGATGCTCTTACCAAAGCACTACCAGGTCCTCAATTGGCAAATCTCAGCAGCAAACTGAATGTTGTCACTGTTCCCACATTCATGTTGAGAATAAATTAGCTCTAGATATTATTTCTAGATAGATTTGTCTTATTCAAAGAAGTGACACTTGTCACAATCTTGTATTAGCCACTTGGTGTTGTGTGTGTAACTACTATGTGTAGAATGTCACTATAGATGAGTGTACTATACAACATATCTATTAAGAAAGATTTTATCCATAATATAAGATTCTGTTGCCTCTTATCTCCTCCTATATCATCATTTGAAGGCCATTTACTCGATTCAACACATAATTTGTATCCGAACAATATGCTGCATCGGCATATATATATGTAATACTCATAGATACATATATATAGATATATAAATACACACATATATCTTAAGAGAAAAAGTTTATTTTATTAACATATCAGCAAAATGTGAGCTCCAAATGCAGAGAAATGAAAAGCTCAACAACTAAATACGACAGTTAGGGGCAGACATACACAACAAGTTGCAACGAAAAAGAGATACTCAGAATATAATCTTTGCCGGTCGAATAATTAGTTGGATCTGCCAAACATATGTATGACCAAAAACAGCCAGAGTTACTTTTTTTCTTTCTTTAATGTATGTTTCTTTTTTTATTTTTTATTTTTTCAATTCAGTTATGTATGTTTTATTGTGATCACAAAGTCCATAGTGTCATATTATTCTGACATTAAGCATTTTAATATTTGAATTCGTATTAGTTGTATTTTTCAGTATTATTGGTATTTCAGAAAATATGTTATCCTTGTTGGATCTGAACATAAACTATAAGATTATTTTTACAAAACTACATAATTAGGGACCGGGAGGAAAGTGGGCCTAGACACCTGAGGGGCCAAGACTCAGGCCCAGGTTCCCTAGTGGAAGGGGTCTCTCTCTCTCTCTCTCTCTCTATATATATATATATATATATATATATATATATATATATATATATATATATATATATCCATGTAGTGTCCCAAAATTAGAAAAAGGTAATTTTCTCATTTCTTATTTGATTTAAAAATTAATAATTCTATTAACGGGAAATTAGTTATTAATCCATCTTATACGTATTTATTAGGTTTTAATCAAGTCTTAATTATTTGGTTGCAATAAGAATCAAAATAATTCTATTGAACTATTATTTGGTTGCAATAAGAACAAAATTAATTCTATTGAACTACTTTGCCCCTACATTATAATCCATCTTCCACGCAAAGAACATGTCGCCTTCCTTGTCTTGTTCTAGCTTCTCCTCTCTCTGCGGAGAAAACAAAGAATTTCACCGGCAAGATATATACAATAATATAAAACTTTCTTGCCATGCACGGGAAGGCTATGAAATCCTACACTTCATTCACGCCCAAAACCTAATGATGGAGGTTAGATAAGCTCCTACCACGTGTCATCCTCATAATGGCTAAGTAATAAATAAGGAAAGACAAGATGAGCAATTAAGGGCCTGGAGCCCTAGATAATACTCAGTTACAAGACCCTTATCCTCGGAAGGGAGGTCGGTCCAGTCTGCCTAACACGCTTCCTAAACCAACGCAGGTCGGTCAGGGCGTACCGAAGTCAGGGGAGTGCAGCTCGGACCACGGCGTCATCTGGAGCTCTCCGCAGGTCGGATAGAGCTAGCAACGGTTTTGTCCCTCATAGATATTGTCGGTGATAACTGTAGAAAGAATCCTTCCTCATTAAAACTCTAATCTTGTCATTTAAATTTCCATGATTATATCCTAAAATCACAGTGATTGACACGTATAACGGTTACAAGTGAAAGTCCTTGAGGGACACGACACTACCATAACAAAAGGCGTAATTATTCCTTATATAAACGCTCCTTAGAACTACGGCAGACTTGATTCGTGAATAATCCCAGGATACATAGGCAACTTGAGAAGCACATTTTCAGGCTTAGTCTAAATCATTCATAAACACCCCCCGTTTCATATTTTCTATAAGCTTTTGGATCTTGATCGTTGTCCCGAGATTAAATTTGCCCGGATATACCCATTGATGGTATCCAGCATCATTAAATTGGCGCTAGAAGTAGGGCCTCCATCGACAACCACTTTAAGATCCGCAAGTTTATCATGATGACAAATTGCCAATCTAAAGTCAAAGAGAACCACCCAAGGATCACACAACAAGGTGGTCACAAAAAAGATGATGGGAAAGAGGATAATACCCCCGTCATTTGAATAGAGGGATAGGAAATAAGTTCCAATAAGAACTAGTTGGTACTAAAAAATCGGTTGGCCACCATGAACGAGGTAACTGTGCAAACCGTAGTTAAAGCAATCAACCAGTTATGGACTCAAGCAATTTTTTCGAGATTAACAAAGTCAATACTATATCTGGCGGACCAAGCCGCTCAGCCCCGAGGATGGATGAGTGCAGTAGATGGACTACTGAACCTAAAACCTCCAATAAACGGCAGCGATTTTCTGGAGAAATGACATATGGCCCTAAGGATGCGCTCCCTCTGGTCATTAACAATGAGAGACTGGTAATTGAAGCTGTAGTCAATCAGCACCTAGTAAAATAGATTTGTATCAATACTGGAAGCACGGTAAGTTGTACTATACTACTCAGTCTTCCAATCAATGAAATTAGAAGATTCCGAGCTGACCCCTGTTTCAGCTCCGTTGTTCGGCTTCGCCGGGCCTCCATTTCATCCAATTGTAATGATCTATCTAGCCACCACATTTGGGAAATAATCAAAGGGCATGACCCTTAAGGTAAGTTACGTTGTGGTCAAGGCTCCATCCACATATAACATCATCATGGGCAGACCCGTGTTGATCGACCTCCGAGCTGTAATTTCGCCAGCTCATGTCAGCCTAAAATTCCCCATAATGAATGGCTCGGTGGAGGTCAGAGAAGACATGGAAGCAGCCAGGAGCTGTTATATGACCACAATAAGCGGGAAATGATATTACAACAAGTTCTTATAGGAACTACTTCCGGAATACAAAGAAACGTGGTCCTCAGAGGACAGGGTCGAGGAGGTTATCCTTTGGGACAACCAATCAGAATTAACAGTAAAGATCGGAGTTTGGATCCCAAATCCATATAAAAAAATGCTTATCGAGCTACTCAAAGGAATTTATAGATGTGTTCGCATGGAAAATTGAGGACATGTGAAATTGGCTCTCCAAAGGCTAAACATAGATCCGAGCAGAAAACCCGTTCGGCGAAAGAATGGACACTTCACTCAAAAGCGAATGCTAGCTATCAAGAAGGAGGTAGCAAAGCTACACCAGGAAAAGATTATTAAGGAAGTAATGTATCTAGAATGGTTGATGAACCCAATATTGGTCAAAAAACCGGATGGGAGCTGGAGGATGTGTGTGGATTTCAGCGACCTCATCAAAGCTTGTCCTAAAGATAGATACGCTCTGCCAAAAATTGACGGGCTAGTAGATTCTACAGTAGATTTTGAAGTATTTGCTTTACTAGATGCATATAAGGGTTACCATCAGATCCCTATGGATCCTGAAGATGCAAAAAAACTGCATTTACCATGGAATTTGGAACATTCTGCTATGTTACCATGCCTTTTGGCCCAAAGAATGTGGGTGCCACGTATTAAAGGACTGTGAACAAGATCTTCAAGTCGCAGATCGGCAGGTGCATGGAGGTTTACATGGATGACCTCCTAATCAAGAGCAGGACTCTTGATCAATAATTTCTTGATGTCAGAGAAGTTTTTGGGGTGCTCAGGAGAACCTAGATGAAGCTTAACCTGAAGAAATGCACATTCGGAGTCAGATCGGGCAAGTTCCTAGACTATATGATCTGTAAAGAAGGTATTAAAGCCAATCCTAATAAGATTGACGCCTTGAGGACCATGCCTCCACCTAAAAGCATGAAGGAAGCTCATATATTGACGGGGCGAATGGTTGCTCTGAATAGTTTTTTTATCCAGATGTGCACAGCGTGCCCTACCATTTTTCAAGATTTTGAGGAAAATGACTCCATTTCAGTGGGACAAAGAGTGCCAGAAGGCTTTTGACGAGTAGGAAGTATATCTCACTGAACTACCAACACTAAAATTCCCCCAGGAAGGCGATACATTGTTAGTTTATTTGTCAGTTTGCGTAGAAGCTGTTAGCGCCGTCTTGGTCAAGGAGAAAGACAATGCTTAACATCCTATCTTCTGCGTAAGCAAAGTGCTCCAAGGACCCAAGGTCCGATACTCTAACACGGAAATTTTGGCATTGGCGTTGGTACACTCTTCAAGAAAATTACGGCCTTATTTCCAGGCCCACCGATAGTTGTGATCATTGATCAACCCCTAAGCCAAGTATTGGCCCGACCTGACACTTTAGGCCGGTTAGCAAAATGGGTAATCAAGCTAGTGTAATACAATCTGGAATTCCGCCCATGAACGGCAATCAAAGCTCAAGCCCTAATGGATTTTTTGGCTGAAGGTGCTGCTATCTCTATCGGTCAAGATCAACCGAGATGCACCTCAGAACAATGGTCATTATATGTTGACGGAGCTTTAAGTAATGAGGGAGCTATGGCAGGTCTCCTGCTAATTAGTACAAAAAGGGAAGAATTTCCATATGCACTACGTTTTAGTTTTCAAGCAATCAACAGCGAGTCAGAATACGCGGCACTAATTACAGGACTTAACTTGGCGTCTAAGCTCAGGGCCCAGAACTAGCATGTATACAATGATTCCCAGTTGGTCGTAAACCATGTTAATGGAGAATACGAAGTCAAGGAGGAACCAATGAAGAAGTACTTGACTTAGTCAGACCCTATTTAAAGTATTTCTAAGCGTTCAGATCAAGCAGTTTCCCGATCTCAAAACAAATGAGCAGACGCACTCTCTAAATTAGCCTCAAATTTCATGTTAGATAAAAAAGTGATGGTCGAGCTGCTCAAAGAGCGGAGCTATGAAATGCATGAAGTACAACCGATCAGCCAGAAATATACCTAGATGGACCCTTTCACTTCATATCTGAATGATGGAATCCTCCCCGCCGACAAAACTCAAGCTCGAAAGCTAAAGTTCTTGAAGGCCAGGTATGAGCTCTTCAATAATGTTCTTTACAGAATATTTTTTATAGAACCAAGGCTTAGGTGTGCAACTAAAGATGAAGGGGATTATCTTCTTCGTGAGATCCACTTAGGCATATGTGGTAACCATACTGGAGCTCAGACATTATCTCATAAATTCAGCCTATTTGGGTACTATTGGCCCACTATGCAAGCAGATGCTAAGGAACTGGTATAGAAATGTAGATCTTGCCAAGTCCATGATAATTTGACACATCAATCTTCCCAACCAATGGTCCCTATCATGTCCCCTGGGCCATTCAATCAGAGGGGATGGGATCTTATCGGCCCACTTCCCCGAGCACCGGTTAACAATAGGTTTCCGGTCGTAGCCGTCGATTACTTCACTAAATGGGTGGAGGACGAGCCCCTAACGATGATCACAAGTAAAGCTATCAAAAAGTTTCACTGGAAAAATATCGTGTGTAGGTACGGCATACTGAAGGTTCTGAATTCAGACAATGGAACACAATTCTAAGATAGAACTATCCGAGAATGGTGCTCTGAGTTAGGAATCACCCAACACTTTACTTCTGTAGGTCATCCTGAAAACGCTCTAAATAGTACCATTAATTATACCTTTATTCACCCTAAATTCTGCTCAAAAGAAGATAGATAGGCTCGTTTTTATATGGAATATGTGTTAAATACTATGTGTATGTTTATAGGTTCGTAATTCTGCATTTGTGTTATTATCCCGAAGGTTTGGCACTGTTTTGCCTCGTTTTATGTGTTTTATAGGATGAATCGAATCTAGAGCATTGGAGAATGGATCAAAGGAAGCATGTTGGGCCAAGTAAAAGAAGTCCAAGAAGAGATCTGCTGAAGAAAAAGAAGAAAAGTTAGCCCGGTTTACTATGGGCCAGGTCCGGTAAGCCGAGAGCCTTGTGGGACACAAAATTGAATCTGCCGTACTGACTAGGTCAGTTAGGGTTCCTATGAGTCATAAGTTGGCTATTGTATCTATATAAGGCTGCATCAACAGATTATTAAATAAGTTACAAGTTTTGCATATTCTATTATATACATTATACAATTTGATGAAATAAAGTTTTCCTAAGCTTTTGAGGAGTTATTTCTATTTTCCTTCCTTTCTCTACCATCTCTAGCTTGAGTAGATCGAGCTAGAGCTCCATCATTGAAAGTATGAAGCTTTGAACGTTCCTTTTTGTCTTCAATATGACAGATCTATTCGTATTTATGTGTTTTAGTTAATCTGCATGTTTAACGACCCCATGATTTACTTATATTAATCGTAATTGAGCAATGTAGATCTAAAATTAAGAAAGCCACCCCTAGTAAACTGGCAGTCTATACCGGTTTACCGAGGCAAAATTTAGGAAACTTAATCTGGAGGATTCACGTCAGCTACGTTGATCGACAAAATTAATTAAGATGAGTAATAGGTCTGGCCAATCTAGTATTCGTAACTCGTAAATTAACATGAAGTATTGATAGTGAAGTGTTAGTTAGGACATGTCTTGATGGACCCTAGGAACGTATTGATCAGTGTCGACAGCTGTCTAGGCGGGTTAGCGGTATGAGTTAGCGCTCGATATCGGCAATTCTAGTTCTTTATGCGTATGGGCTATTACGGACCAATGATGAAGGGTAGATTGCGTATAGATTGTCTACTACCATGGTCGGAGTAGATAGGGTTAGGAGTTGCACCCATAGCTTGAAACTATATTAAAAGCTCGCTCGATTAATTTAAGGAAATTATGTGGGGAAGTAAATATAAAGATTAACTAATCCATGTTAGTAGATCGGTGGGAAGAGGGGGAGGAATACCACGTTTCTTTCATGTTTATTGTTGGTCAATGACCACTTTTATGGGCCTTCTTAGTTAGGTTAGAATCGTTTATACTTAAAGTTGCATTGTCTCTGTGGGATCGACCTTGATTCGCCCTTATTATACTACGATGTATCTAGTATTCTTGCTAGTAATATCGACGTTAGTGACTTACACGTGATCAAGATTTTTGGCACCGTTGCCGGGGACAATGGCCAATTTCAAGGCTAAACATTTTAATTCTTATTAAGAAGTTGCTTATTATGATTATTATTTTCTTTTTGAGTCTTAAGTCGTCCTGGACTAAAACCTGCACTTGTTAAACTGCCAGAATAAGAAATTTTTGGCCCGGTTTACCGAGGGTTACCCCTGATTTACAGAGGCCTGGAAAATCGAATTCTGACAGCCTTCGTTATTCTGTGTTATTCCCAGTTGATTTTAGTTAGTAGGTCCGCAATAGTTGGGTTCATCCCCAACTGAAGCGGGAGTTTCTAACCTTTTCTTTGTTTTATTTTGTCTCTTTTGCAGGAGTATCAGGTTACTTCAGAAATTCAGTCAAGCAAAAGCGATTAAGTCTAGACGAGTCAAACGCAATGCTTCATACGGTGTTGAACATCAATCCAATCTCTACGTATCCTGGATCAAAAGCCAGAGAGCAATACGGAGCGGATAAGAAGCGTATGGAGGAGGAGACTGAAATGCTTAAACAGGAAGTCGAGGGAAAACAGAAGGAGTATGAGACTTATCGGCCAAGTATGTTTGAGCTAATTGATCTATCTTCTGACTACTACTCCGATGATCCGGAGGAGGATCCGGACACTATGTTCTCAGAGTCTGAGGATTACCCGGACTCTGATACAGTAGAAAAGTTAGGAGACCTTGGGACGTTTTGACTCCCGATCTCTATCAATGGTATATCTGTAGGTTTAGGTCTTTGTGATTCCGGTGCAAGTTGTAACATTCTTCCTCTATCCATCTGCTAAAAGATTAAGCTTCCGGTTGTCATGGATCAAACATGATCCATGACCTTTGTCGATCAAACCCGAGATATGCCTGCCGGTCTGCTAAAGGATTGTACGATTAAGCCAGGAGGATTCTCATTTCCAATCAATTTCACGGTTTTAGACATACCTGAGGATCCGAGTGCCCCTGTTCTATTAGGTAGACCATTCTTAGTGACCAGCAGAGCAATCATGGACTTCGATAATGGGGAAATCACTCTAAGATTGAACAATGATGCCGTATCAATGAAAATCTTAGATCCCCTAGATAATTGGCCGCAAAGTTGCAAGATGACTTATGGTTCGGGAAAAGTGGAAATCATGGAGATAGAGAAAGAAGGACATAGGAAATGAGAGGTTTTAGTGGAAACCCATGAGCAAGAATTCATGAGAATAATGCTTAGAGAACATGAAGAGAAGGACCACAACAAGGCGCTCACGGAGGATAGTCCTTCCGTATTACGTAGACGACCTAGCACACGAGCAAAGAGAGAGAGGCATGCTAGGAAGAGAGTTCAGAAAGTTTCTATAGAAAACCGGGAAAATGCACTATTGAAAGATAATGACTGACGAGAAGGGAAGTGCATGACGGTTGAAACCTCAAAGATGCAAGTTTGTCAAGTTAAGGCCTTGACTTTTGACTGTGTGAAGATCTGAAAGTAAGGCGAGTTGATGACTTTAAACTCAAAACTATTCTTTTGAACCCTTAGATAGAATATGAATGAATAAAAGTAGCCGGATGAAGGGACGAGTTTTTTTTCATCCTACCGCACCCTTAGGCTTGAAACCGATGGTTGTTGGGAAGGTTTTTTTTTACTCATTGTGGATTCTAGTGAAATAGGTAGGGATTGAGTCGGAAATAGCAACAAAAGGAGTAAGGAACTAGTCATTTTGAGGAGGATTGAGCAGAAAGTTATTATAAGGTGTGTAGAGAAGGAGTGCAGAGAAATCTGGGGAAAAGAAGCCCCGGTAAACTGGGAGTTACCTCCGGGTTACTGAGCAAGATTTTTTAAGTTTCTGAGTGTCAGGTTAAAAAGTAGAATTTTCAGTGACACGTGGAGGAAACACGTTGCATCAGAAACCCTCCAGTCAGCAAAACCGCCCCATTTTCCCTATTTTCCACATTTTCATCTATTCCCACACTCCACCATAACTCCACCTCAATCCCATCAATCAAACCCCTCAAATCCCTTACCCTAATTACTCCTCTACCTACTATCCCACCAAATCCTTCCACCTTCTATCATTTCTCCTATTTAAACACCCTTCCACCACCATTATTCACCATGCTCAACAATTATCTTTTTCCTCAATAACCAAAATCTCTCAATTTCTTCTTCTTCTACAAATTTTGGCCACCATCACCACCATACCTCCACCAAAATCAAACCTTTTTCTTCCATTTCACCAACCAAAACACCACTTTTTCCATTCTTGTTGTTGATTTGTAGTGCTGCTGCAAAGTGTAGCTGCTACAGTTCTACTTCTTTTATCATCAGAGCAGAGTCCCAGTTAAAACTGAGAAAAATTCAGGCCGGTAAATTGAGGCATCTTATATCATCAGGATGGGTCCCAAGCGTAGCAGAACAGCCTATCGTCCAAGTGGTCACCAGTATGTCTATGGAGATGCTAACCCCTTGATAGACGGGGTTGAGAAATTTCATTCTTTAGAGATCTATGAATCATTCCAAGGGCATTGGAACGGAAGACCGGTTGCTCGAGAATGAGGTGTAGAGTTGGACGATTGTGGTACGATCGTGCCACAAGCCCTAAAAGTACAAGATATTTTGGATATGGCTGAGGCACCGACGTGATTCAATGCTACAGTGGTGAGATACTTTTATGATTTTCTTTCGCATAACCCAGGAGCAACATTTGCGATGTTCCGTGGAGTTAAGGTTGACTTCATGATTGAGCAGATCAACGGATATTACGGGGTTCGTAATCCACCAGTGGGCCCAGATGAGGACACATCCTCGACCAATATTGAAGATCTAGAGAGGAAGAAGATGATTGCTGAGTACTTTGGGGTGCAATAGAGGCACAATCCTATAGGAGACCCCACCATCTTCCTGGAAAAGGAATTATCCTGGGACAGGAAGGTGGTCAATCGATTTGTTTGTGCTCGCCTTCTGCCGACCAAGCATACGGTGTCTGTCACACCGAAAAGGGTATAGTTGATGTTCTATCTGGAGCAGGGATCTCCCGTCAACATAGGTCTCATGATGCATAGCCGTATTCACGAGCTTGCTACCACATCCGAGCACGAGCAGTTGCCATATGGGCCTATGATTGATATGTTCACTATAGAGGACAAGGTTCCAGTTCTGGTTAGTGACGATTGGGAAGAGCTTGAGCTGATGATCAGGTCACAGTCAGTTTCATAAGTACCAAGATGGGTCGGTTCAAGAGCTGAGAGAGAGCGTACTCCGGTCCATGGAGTACCTCGATCTCAGAGAGCCTTGCTAGAGGAGCACTCAAGAGAAATTGCCTATCTGCATCGCAAGATGGACAGGATTATAGACTTTCTAGGAGTTCCTCCTGTGACCCTACGACCTAGGAATACCCCACGTCACCGAGTATCCTCTTCCACCGCTGCTACCTCAAGTTCTGCACCACCTCCCAGTTTTGGGCTTAGAGATGACTGGGAGGATTATTATGATGATGAGGATTAGTTTTATTTCTTTTCAATGTTGTTATTTTCCATGTTCTTATTTTATTTTTATTTTATTCCCTATTTAGTCATGTAGCGGATTTTATAATTAAAATATGATGATTTTGTCTGCTTAATTTGTTTGGAGTTATTTCATTTCTCTTTTATTGCCGCGATATTATTATACAGTTTCTTGTCACCACCATTCTTCTTGGTTTGTTTGAGATACTTGGCGCAGATTCTTCAAGGACGTAATTACCAATGCCCATTGAATTATACGATAATCCAATTCTTCTTTGGCTCCACCCTTAATGCAGCTAATTTCCTTTTCGTTTTAAATTTTTCATCTTACACATTGGGGACAATGTTTCGATTAAGTGGGGTGTAAGGGACGTCACTTAGCTTCTTAGCATTATATTCGGTTAATTGCATGATTATCTTGATTCTCTTTGATGCACTGTTCAACACATAGACTTTGACTCATTTCGACGAAATTTCAAAAACAAATGACATCTTTGATCTTTTGAAGTAACTTAATTACTTCTTTGTTTCACGTTGTATCAATAAAAGTAAGTGCCCACTTCTGAAGTAGTGGCGTATTATGCGCATATTCTGTTGTGAGCCACCATTTTTAGCACGTATAACTCACTTTCCATGGTGTGTAGTCGATAGCATATTTCCTTGACTAGAGTTGACCCTGGCTTTATCCCGAATTATGTTCAACCAACGCTTCTAAAGGCAAAGGAAATTTGGATCCGGTAGTTTATCAAGAGTGAGACCGTGAGGATAGATAAATTTATGAGAGTTCACCCGCCAAGAAAGCGAAGTGCATTAAAATATATACATCTATATTCTCTTTGGCAAAAATTGAGTCGATGGAGCGTAAAACACACGACCTTTGCATAGACCGATAAACGTGAGCCTAAGAGTAATACTCGGTTCTCGATCCGCCTTGGCAGCAAATTTGATTAATAAAAATATGTTTGAGACTGGTTAGTTCGACTACGGGTTGACGTAATGTGAGATCTGCATCACTAAGCGGTTGTGAATGTTACTGCACACACACATTGGCTCATGACATGAATAGTGTTTAATGCGTTACTGATGGATATGAGTGGCATGATCTTGATCTTGACTTTGTGAGGCATAGCTATTTTTAATTAACTTGTATACTGATCAGGATGTTGTTTTCTTTTTGCCTTTTTGCTCGGGATGATCAAAAGCTAAGTGGCGGGTAGTTGATAATGCTCTAAATAGTACCATTAATTATACATTTATTTACTTAAGAGATGATAGATAGGCTCATTGTTATATGGAATATGTGTTAAATGCTATGTGTATGTTTCTAGGTTCGTAATTCTGCATTTGTGTTATTATCCCGAAGGTTTTGTACTGTTTTGCCTCGTTTTATGTGTTTTACAGGATGTACCAAATCTGGAGCATTGAAGAACGGATCTGGATCAAAGGAAGCATGTTGGGCCAAGTAAAAGAAGTCCAAGAAGAGATTTGCTGAAGAAAAGAAGAAAAGTTTGCCCGGTTTACCATGGGCGAGGTCCGGTGAACCGAGAGCCTTGTGGGACACGAAATTGAATTTGCCGCACTGACTAGGTCGGTTAGGGTTTCTATGAGTCATAAGTTGGCTATTTTATCTATATAAGGCCGCATCAACAGATTATTGAATAAGTTCCAAGTTTTGAATATTCTATTATATACATTATACAAATTGTGAAATAAAGTTTTCCTAAGCTTTTGAGGAGTTATTTCTGGTTTCCTTCCCTTCTCTACCATCTCTAGCTTCAGTAGATCGAGCTAGATCTCCAACATCGAATGTATGAAGCTTTGAACGTTCCTTTTTGTCTTCAATATGGTAGACCTGTTTGTATTTCTATGTTTTAGTTAATCTGCATATTTAACGGCCCCACGATTTACTTATATTAATTGTAATTGAGTATTGTAGATCCAGAATTAAGAAAAGCCGCCCTTGGTAAACCGGAGGTCTATACCGGTTTCCCGAGGCAAATTTTAGGAAACTTAATTTGGAGGATTCACGTCAGCTTTTACGTTGATCGACAAAATTAATTAAGACGAGTAATAGGTCTGGCCAATCTAGTATCCGTAACTCTTAAATTAACATGAAGTACTGATAGTGAAGTGTTAGTTAGGACATAGTCTTGATGGACCCTAGGAACGTGCTGATCAATGTCGACAGCTGTCTAGGCGGGTTAGCGGTATGAGTTAGCGCTCGATATCGGCAATTCTTGTTCTTTATGCGTATGGGATATTACGGACCAATTTAGGAGGGTAGCTTGCGTATGAATTGTCTACTACCATGGTCGGAGTAGATAGGGTTAGGAGTTACACCCATACCTTAAAACTAAATTAAAAGCTCGCTTGATTAATTTAAGGAAATTATATGGTGAAGTAATTATAAAGATTAAATAATCCAAGTTAGTAGATCGGTGGGAAGAGGGGGATACCATGTTTCTTTCATGTTTATTTTTGGTCAATGACCACTTTTATGTGCCTTCTTAGTTAGGTTAGAGTCGTTTATACTTAAAGTTGCATTGTCTCTGTGGGATCGACCTTGATTCGCGCTTACTATACTATGATGTACCTAGTATTCTTGCTAGTAATATCAACTTTAGTGACTTATACGCGATCACATCCACAAGCTAATGGTCAAGTCGAACAGACAAACAGACAGATCAAGGTGGCCCTCAAAAAAAGACTTGAGGAAGAAGGGTCCGATTGTGTGGATCACCTGCCCAACATATTATAAGCCTACCGAACTACACCAAACACTGCTACTGGAGAAACTCTTTTCTCTTATCTTATGGGTGTAAGTCAGTCATCCCAGCGGAGATCGGACTCCTCTCACCACGGTCCAAACTTTATTCAAAAACGGAACACGATACCGAGCTCAGACACGCTAAGGACGATCTGGAAGAAGCTTGGCAAGTTGCCTTCATTAGAATGACCAAATATAAGCAGCAAATTTCTCATTATTACAACTCCGGAGTAAAGCACTCTTATTCTAAAGAAGGAGACTTGGTACTAAGAAAAAACGAAGTCAGTCGACAAGGACCTCAAAGAAAGCTTGGTCGTAACTGGGAAGGTCCTTACAAAGTAGTAAAGGTGCACAACAAAGGTGTTTATCAGTTAGCAGATGCAAATGGAAAGACTATTCGTCGAAGTTGGCACGCTAAAAATCTATGCAAATTCTATGTATAGAACTGGTTCCGAGCTTACATTAGTTATTTATAGTTCCAAGTTTTCATAGTACTACATTAAATAAATTGTGTCTTGAATGTGATACTTCAGCGAAGTTTTATTTTCTCATTAAATGTGAAAGCTGTACTAAAGTTTGAAGGATAGACATGCAATGTTAAGGACAAATTCCCTAAGTCTGAATGACAAACAAGCTGAAGTCTGCCGGTCGGACTCAATCAAAAACTCATCAAGTCCACAAGGCGGACATCGATTGACCTCCCCAAGTCGCACTCCAAATGTTGGCAAAGGCCAAACCCACCGAGTCTGCAGGATAGAATTAAAGGAGATCCACAGGTCGGACTCAACAAAGTTTGCAAATGACAAACTAATAAATTTTGCAGGACGAACAATTTGAGATCCGTAGGTCGGACTCAAGTTTGCAAAGTGTTAGGAACTTTTTATGTTTTGATGATGTCCATACTAGCTGTTATAGCAAGGCTGAAATAAGTTAGAATTCTCTGTATAAGTCTCTACTTAGGGTCTGACATTTTGTATAAGTTAAGTCAGACAAGTATTGTACTAGTTGGCAGGACGGCTAAGTGAAACAGACATTCGGCAGAGTGAAGCCAGTCAAGAACATGCAGAGAAGCAATGAAGACTTAATGGTTTGACTTATAACCAATGAAGTTTGTGATGACCTTGGATAAGTCTAAGTGATGTTTCAAGTGATGAAGATTAATGTTTGAATATGGTGTACACTGATCTCACCCCAATCAAGGATCAGTGAAGTACAAAGATTATCCTTTAACTTAAGTAATGAAGAAAACAGTGAATCGGCAAAGTAAATTGACTTTCGGCTGAGTGAAGACAAAACAGTGAAGGAAGATCTAAAACGGCAAAGTCAGATGGATCACTCGACCGTTCAGAGAACGGCGAAGTAATCCTTATCAGAACAGAATTGAAATATGATGAAAATTCAGAGGTTCATGCATTAAATGCACAATCAATAGAGGATCAATCAAGGACGGATTTTCTGCTATACGTTTGAAGATAAATCCGATCACTAAATCAAGGAGAATATAATTAAGGGGGAATCAAGAATAAAATCAAGGATTATTCCCGTCATCAATATAGCCAACGGACAGAATTTCAAACCAAGGATATTCAAGGCTATAAATAGAAGGCATTGACAGACAGGTAAAAATAACGATTAAGAAAAGAAAAACCAAGCAGAAACTCTGTCAATTTGAAAAAGCCTTCTCTCTGAACTTACAAGGATTTATCTAGAGATCAACTCAGACATTAGAGCTACAATTTCATATTCAGAACTGAGATTGATTAAGCAAGTTGTGAATCTCATTCACAATACATTGAAGCAACTGAATCAGAAGCAATCTGAGAAGGAGTTGTGTTTGTGTTAGCTCCTGAAGGATTTGATGTCAAGGAGCAGTGAAAGAGACTGAATCACTGAAGCTGTTGTAGTCAAGGAGTGATAGTCTTATAGATTGTGAAGCTTGGGAAGTCAAGGACAATCTAACTATTGTATCTGTGAAAACAATAGTGAATTCCTCCAATCATCACAGGAGAAGAGTGGATTAAGGGATTACACCACCCTGAACCACTATAAGACTTGTGTCAATTTACTTTCTGCAATTTACTTTACTGCATTCATTTAAATTGCCTAGATTATAGTCTATATCTGTGATTGTCTAAACTACCTTGAAACAACTTAGCAAGAAGGGACTTATCCACTGCCCAAAAGCTTTAAAATACAAGAAAAGTTTTTGAAACTCCACTATAGTCATTCACCCCCCATCTGACTATAGTTTTACCCTTCTCTGGGACCAACAATTGGTATCGGAGCAGTGTTCCCAATATCAGAACCTGTTCAGAGCTAATTTCTGGTAACAAGATGTCACGGATTTTATCTAACAAAGCAAACAAGTAATAAAATTTATAAATCCGGTATTCCCCAAGTGTAGGGATCGTAGCATAGCGATTAATACCGGAGTCGGTCATAGGGAATCGGGGTATCTAGTTCATTAATTTTCCTAAGATTGTTACTATTATAATTAAACCTAAAACGAAAAGATAAACTGGACAGAGGATTGTCAGTCCATAGCCAGGAAGGTATCGTTGCGAACAAAAGCAAATAAAATAAAACTACAACTAAGAAAACAACTAACTATCATGATAATGACTGAAGCAAATCAACATAGAACAAACATGATCCACCATCCCGCAACCCTTAATTCTTCCCTAGATTATCTTATGATGATTCAATCAAAGTTGTGGTTCACCTAATCAAAGGTATGAATTCCTACTTCCGTAAGTAATCCGTCTATCAATCTCATCATCTTCCGATCTATAGAGATTAACGCTCTCAAAACAAGGTGCAAGATTTATTAGATCTAACAACCTAGAGATCTAACCTATCAACTTCCTTTATGTCAAGGTTAAATGTCTAATCTTTCCTATGGTGATCTAAGGTTTACACCGATTTCCATCATACGGTTAACATCAAATAGCAATACATCTTCCGATATCGATTGCATAAACAAATAAACAAAGGAACGAAACAAACTTGAAATTAAACTCACAAAATATCCAAAGGAAGAAATAAAACGCTGCTGGAAAAGTTTCCCATGGCTGCTCCAAGTTCATATCTTCAGGCCATCATCAAGATCGAACAAGAAAAGAAAACGAAAATAAAAACCTAACTAATCCGCAACCCCAGCCTCCCCAAAGGGGGCTCGGGCCGCCTAGGGTTTCCTTCTTATGAGTATGTATCAATAAGAGTCAATAATGTGTGAAAATCTGATGTGATTAGGGTTGAAATCGCGCTGCTATTTATAGGAAAAATAGGTCGGCTGCTGCTATGTCGGTTTTGGACGCCCGTCTGACTTTCTGGACGCCAGTCTGGTGCCTCTGGACGCTTGTTCACTATGGCGTCCAAACTCTCTGAATCAAAAACTCCTCCTGGACGCCAGTCCAGACTGGACGGGACTTGGACGCTCGTCCAATGTGATCCAAATTCGAAATCTTCAACTCTATCTCTTTTCCTCTAGCCAATTCCATCCTTATCTCTTTTTCATCCATTAAATCCGACATTTATCCTCATTTAATCATCTTTTAATTCGAACTTTATCACCTTTCTTCATATAAATCTTCAATTAAACATTATCCAATCCTCCATTGAGCCGCATTATGGTGTATCTACAATCATAAAAAACATGCAGAGTGTAACCATATCCAAATAATCATAAATTCATCAATAAAACGCATAAATTAACTAATTTTGCGAATCAACCATTAAAAACCTCACTTGCTTAATATCTCAATATAAAGCTCGATTTCTATGAAAAACATCCGGATATAGGGGAAATTGATATAAAATATATCCTTATAAAACGATAAAATCACCCTTAACAACTCCCCCACACTTAAACCTTGCTCGTCCCGAGAAAGACAAAACATAATCAAGACTCGAGACATATAAACATTTATGCAACCATAAAGTATATTCAATAGTTTAGAGGTTCACCCAAGTGTGTGTGCATAGCCATAACAAATTTCCACTAAATCCACACTTGAAATTGATTCAAGCAAAACTAGCCAACATCCCATTTAAATTAGAAATATAAAAACGATTATAACATGCACCTCACAAAACATACATATTCGAAAAATAATAATAAGGAGTATTTAAAATATTTCCGACATACTTAGAGGATAATCCCTACAACATATCTTTCAGCTTATACTGGGGATAAGATAGACGATAACTTAGTCTTATACTTTATTCAATTCATACCAATTCTCATTCAAGTTGATTCAACTTTTTCCACATTCAACACACATCAGAATGAGCTATTGCCCTGTCATAGCAGAATAGGATATTCGAGATATACCCTACCTTACTCCAATCATAAGGCAGCTTTTTCTGACTGTCGTGAGCTTTTAGTCATCATAGTGGTATAGGACATACGTGGTATACCCTATCGCACTCAAATCATCGGCTAGCTTTCGACACACACAATTATTTCATATTTTTCAACTTTTTTTCATTTGACAATAAGTTACGTGTTACTTATCACATTCAAACCTCAGATATTCACAGTATATCATACTTTAATTCTAAACACAAACTATTAAAATTTTCAAAATTCGTATGTAAGCGAAGAATCATGCGATAATCATAAAAAATCTCTAATCAAATGGGCATAGCTTTAAATTATAGCTCATCATTTACCATGGCACGTGAAAAATAGTGTTGGGTGAGACATCTAAATTTACTAAATATGAAATATACAACATCAATGACTATAGGAACTCAAATAAAGATATGCCTTTGCTCACTTGGAACAGAACAAACAAAAATTTAAAATTTAGCACTTTTTCATAGAAATATAACGAATTAAGCAAACGATATGTAGATACACCAAACCATTCCCCTACTCCCCACACTTAATTTACAACATGTCCTCATGTTGTGCAGAAATAAAGAAAAGATAAAAGACTTAGCTGATTGAAACCGATACACGAATCGTCGGTCAGGCCGGAGCCTATATAGTGACACTTAGAACTCGTAACCAGACAATGTAGCTCGACAAAACCGCTAAAAAGATACCTGCACGACTTGACAAACACGGAAACATCTCGGGGAAAATGGGGGAGTATACCAGAATGAAAAGTGATATAAAAAATGAAGATAAACAAAAGATAAAGCATCCAATACATCCAAAAGTATAAGCAAAATAGAAATGAAAGTACGGGTGCCTTATGGCTTACATGATCCATCGGAAAAAAGTAACAATAGCAAAATCAAAAGTAGAACGAAGCATATATAGGGAAAGTATCAAGAATACACAACCATCGAATCAAAGAAAAATAAAAGCTAGATGGCAGAAAAACGAGATCAAGGCTGGCTCGGCGCCGCAGAATCATCGGCCGGAGGATCAGAAGAGGGTCCAGATGGTGGTGCCGTAGTCCTCTCTGCCGAGTCAGGCTGCTCCTCATTTGAAGATGACTCAGACCCATCCAGGATGTCCGTAATGGCCTGCTCAATCTCATCTGAATAATGGAAATCCATGACGTTCGGATTGAAGATCATGTCGTCCTTTGGCCGCCGGCCTTCACTCATACACTTCAGAATAGTTAAGATGTTGTTCTGAGAAGTCCGGATGTCCTCCAGCCAATTCCTAACACTGTCGCCCATACGTAACCTCATCCTGACCGAGGGAGATAAAGTAGGAAGTGGGAACGCTCGAGGCGGTGCGGATGATGAACCAGGCTCACGTGCTGCCCCTGACTCTGACTAACCCGAAGGCTTACCCTTCTCTCGCTGTATAGGCCTCGGGTTCTTCGGTTTGTGATCGGTTCCATACTCAGGTACACCGGCATCAATACAGAGACTGTTGATTAGGTGAGGGATAATCAAGCAACGAGTATAGATCTTCTTATTAATAGCTACCTCATCATATAATGCCTGTCCCACATCCACATTCAGGCCAAATGTCAACGCATACAGATGCCTAGGTCACCAATATGAAAATGTGTCAAGTTGTTCTTAGGCAACAACCGACTCTGAATGAATCGACACTGGACTTTCCAATCCTCCGTCCAGGTCGTGGTAACCAACTCCTTCCGGTCTCCTCCCGGTCTCAACGTCCAAGCCACATCCGGGCAAACTCTCAATCTCAACTCCTCCAACGGATCCTGTCCCAAACTCTGTCTATGAACAATCTTCTCCTTGTAATCCCGACCTTCAAAAGCCGCTAAGTTGTATTTCTGATTGATCACCTCCGGTGTAAATGGAACTTCCACCCCTCTAACCACAACCACCTTCGTCCCCAAGTCGATTTCTGAACAATTAGCAAAAAATTCCCGAACTAGGGAACCATTGACAGTCAGGCCAAATGTCAACGCATACAGCATGCCTAGGTCACCAATATGAAAATGTGTCAAGTTGTTCTTAGGCAACAACCGACTCTGAATGAATCGACACTAGACTTTCCAATCCTCCGTCCAGGTCGTGGTAACCAACTCCTTCCGGTCTCCTCCCGGTCTCAACGTCCAAGCCACATCCGGGCAAACTCTCAATCTCAACTCCTCCAACGGATCCTGTCCCAAACTCTGTCTATGAACAATCTCCTCCTTGTAATCCCGACCTTCAAAAGCCGCTAAGTTGTATTTCTGATTGATCACCTCCGGTGTAAATGGAACTTCCACCCCTCTAACCACAACCACCTTCGTCCCCAAGTCGGTTTCTGAACGATTAGCATAAAATTCCCGAACTAGGGAACCATTGACCGGGGTAGTCGGGATCGTCATCAAGGCATCCCATTTCCGGTCTCTTAGCAACTTGACAAACCCTGGATCTACCTTAGCTTCCAATGAAGCCCTTTCTATCAACATAGTTCTCGAGAAATAGTGCTTGGTATACGCGTCGTGGACCCTAGGGTTCACGAATCTACGAGGCAGAGGCATAGGTGGTATGGTTTTTTGCTTTCTTCCTAGGTTGAGCAGCCCTAGTTTCAACCGGTTCCTCTTCCCGGGTAGCACCTACAACCTCCTCGACCCTAGATGATCCTCCACCTTTCTGAGCTCTCGGCATCCGCACCAAGGGAATATCATCATCCGTCTCAGACTCCGAGGTTGGCTCATCTCTTAAGGTAGTCCTAGTTTGGGTGGCTCTAGGGGGTTGCTCTCGAATACTAACAACCCGGTTCGGATCAACTAAGGTAGGATCAATCTCTTTACGCTTTTTCCCCACCTCCCGGGCCACTTCCTTACCATGCCTCTTCACCACTGCCTTCTTATGAACCGTTATTCAAGCCTAGACTAAACCAAACAATCCCAATCGCAACAAGATACCCGTTTAACATCCAAAGCGGGATTTCAAAACAACCAAACCACAACCACAACCATAATCATCACCAAACAATCCATTCACCATCAATCACAACACCACATCACCATAACAGAGCAGAAAGAAACACAAAACCAGAAAAAAACGAATTAAGGTAATATTCAAGTGAACGAGCCGACCCAAAGATCGAACTCGCAAAAACATGAATAAAATCTAGAAAAGTTGTTACTAACTTACCAAGTAGGGTGAGTAGATGTTGATCGAGATGAAAACGAGTCCAAACAACACAACCGTGGCCTCCAAAATCAGATTTTCCTCCAAAAAGTCAGACTGAGGAGGGTGCTGATTCTCTTAAAATATGGCGTGTTGGGGAATTTGGTTATGAAAATCGAAGAGAGGGTGTCAAGAGCGGTCTATAGCACTTGGAATCGCCCTAAATGGTTTAGAATTGAAGATTTTAGGGCAAAAGGAGGGGAAAAGTCGGTTTTTGCGTTTGAAAATTCAGAAAAGTGAAGGTTCACTGTCGGAGGGGGTATATATAGACAGAGGTTGGATGCTCGTCCAACTCAGTGGACGGGCGTCCACTGGGAAATCAGATGAACTGGACGGGCATCCAGTTTATTAGACGCCGTCCAAGAGTTTAAATCACATACAGGATTGGAGGGAATAAAGCAGACGGGGGTCCAGGCTTAGTGGACGCTCGTCCAAAAATTGGTCAAGGCGGACGTGCGTCCAGAGTTCGACGGGCGTCCAAGCAGTATAAGTGCAAAAATTATAAAATTTCCATACAAATCAAATTCAAAATTGCACTTTCTTATTAAACTTAAATAAAACTTCAAAAATACAAATAAAAATCAAACGAAGTACAAAAAATTACTAGAGAATAAATAAAAACAAATAGAAAACAGTGGGTTGCATCCCACCAAGCGCTTTTGTTTTGCGTCGTTTGCTCGACGAAACAACCTAACTACGCTAGTCCTCGTAAATTTCCGACCAATCCACAACTCGGATAAGACGGCGGAGCATGTCAATCGCCGGTGGGAAATCATATTCATCTTGCAAACCCTAATCCTCACCAGCTACATCAACACCTCGGAACTGCTCAGCTTGCAACACTAGCGCTAAATCTGTCAGCATCGGATCATTCAGATTGTGTATGGACGTCCTAGAGCTTCCTGTAACTCCTCAGTAGTAAAGTCTCCACCTCCCGAACAACGGGGAACAATGAGAACATAGGTGACCGTCTTGACGCGGGTACTAATGTTAAAATCTACGTGCAAAATGATGGTTCCTCCCGGTCCGTCATGTACAGTAATGAGTGGAATCCTCCTAAGGAAAGGTAACTCCTCTGGCTGAACACCGAAATCCATATCTAGAAAGCACAACTAACTGACAGATAAAAACAAAAACTTAATACGGCTAAAACTGAATAAACTAAACTTAAATACTAACACTACCAAAGCATAAAACAAAAACAACTAAAAGAACGATATCTAGGTTGCCCCCTAGTGGCGCTTTTGGTTAATGTCGTTAGCTCGACACCGTTTAAAGCTCAGCCTGGATCAGGCCATTTGACTTTTCTGCCAGCCACTACCTCGTGTAAGCTCTGATTAGTAGTGTGGCTGCAGAAACAGCATCTCACACATGGGGTAAAACCTTTAATAGCTTTCCAAACACGCTTAAACTTCCCCATGGTTGACCTCTTCATTCTCTGAGCCCTCTGATGACGCTTCAACTGACGCTCCCTCTCCAATTCTTCCATATCGCAACTACCAGCTAGAACTTCTTCAGAATGACCACTACCGCCATCCTCTACAAACAGGTTGGGTGAAAACTCGTCGAATTCTTCGACTTCCGTCGCACCACACCCGAGGATATCGAGGCAACGGACATTCAAGGGTTTCTCTTTAGGTTCACCAATATAGTGCTTGCACCTTTGGCCATTCACTCAAACGGGTCACCACTATAACCACGAAGTTCCATAACGCCTCCAGGAATGGTTTGGAGAATCTTGAAGGGGCCGGACCAACGTGTCCTCAACTTTCCAGGAAACAAATGTAACCTAGAGTTGTATAGAAGAACTTGTTCGCCGACGTGGAATTCTCTCTTCTTAATCATAGCATCGTGGAGTAGCTTCATCTTATCTTTACTAATCCTGGCACTTTCATAGGCCTGGAGTCTGAATTCGTCTAACTCATGTAACTGCTGCAGTCGATGTTTCCCACAAGATTGGGAATCAAAGTTCAGAAACTTTGTAGCCCAATAAGCTCTATGCTCTAACTCGACAGGCAGATGACATGGCTTTCCATAGACCATTTGATATGGAGATGTACCCATAGGGGTTTTATAGGCAGTTCTGTATGCCTAAAGTACATCATCCAATTTCAAACTCCATTCTTTCCTATGACTGTTGACTGTTTTCTCCAGGATTTTCTTGATACTTTGGTTGCTTCTCTCAACCTGACCACTAGTCATCGGATGATATGGTGTTCCTGTCTTATGACGAACACCATACTTTTCGAGAACTTTCTCTAGGGGTCGGTTGTAGAAATGCGTCCCTTCATCACTGATCAAGGCACGTGGACATCCAAACCTCACAAAGATATTTTTCTTTAGAAATTTCATGACCGTCTTATGATCATTGTGAGGAGTGGCTGGAGCCTCTACCCATTTTGACACATAATCTGCGCAGACTAAGATGTATTTGTTACCGCAGGATGATGGGAATGGTCCCATAAAATCAATACCCCATACATCAAAGACTTCGCATTCTAGGATGGGTTTCAAAGGCATGTCAAAACGCCTTGTCAGAGTACCGGTTCTTTGGCATCTATCGCAAGCTTTACAGAAAGCTTCTGTGTCCTTAAAGATCGTAGGCCAATAGAAACCGGATTGGAAGATCTTAGCAACGGTTTTCCACGGACCAAAGTGACCTCCAGTGGGTCCACTGTGGCATTGCTCAATAATATCATGTTGCTTAGATTCAGGAACACATCTCCTAAGCAAACCATCTTTACAGATCTTAAAAAGATAAGGTTCATCCCAAACGAAAGATTTCAAATCAGAGAAGAACTTTTTCTTCTCCTGATAAGACAATTCTGGATCGAGATATCGGGCATGAAGGTAATTTACAATGGAAGAATACCATGGAACATCAGGAGGACAACCGTCTATCCACATAATGTTCTCTAGAGGAAAGCAAAGATCTATATCATCTGGATCATCCTTTTCCTCACTTAGCATCCTTGAAACGTGATCAGCCACTACGTTTTCACTGCCCTTTTTGTCCTTTATTTGAACGTCAAACTCTTGTAGGGTCAGTATCCAACGTAGTAGGATCGGTTTGGCCTCTTTCTTAGTCATCAGATACCGCAAAGCAGCGTGATCAGTCCACACAATCACTTGAGCTCCTAACAAGTAACTACGAAACTTGTCCATAGCAAAGACTACGGCCAAAAGTTCCTTTTCAGTAGTGGTATAGTTAACTTGAGAGGGGTTCAATGTGTGACTGGCGTAATAGATAGGCTGGAACTTCCCCTTGATCTTTTGTCCTAGAACAGCACCAACAACATAGTTTGATGCGTCGCACATAAGCTCAAAAGGTAGGTTCCAGTCGGGCGATATAAGAATTGGAGCAGAAATTAAACGATCCTTAAGCTCCTTAAACGCTTGCTTGCAGCTCTCATCAAAATTGAATTCAACGTCTTCCTTTAGTAAAGTGGATATGGGCTTGGCTATCTTGGAGAAGTCTTGAATGAATCTTCTGTAGAAACCGACATGTCCAAGAAATCCTCTCACTTCACGCACATTCTTAGGATAGCTCATCTTTTCGATAGCTTCTACTTTTGCCCTGTCAACTTCTATACCTTGGGCGGAGATTTTGTGGCCAAGAACTATTCCCTCATCTACCATGAAATGGCATTTTTCCCAATTAAGTACTAAGTTCTTTTCTACACATCTGGATAACACTTGATCAAGATTGTCAAGGCAATCATCAAAAGACTGACCAAAAACCGAAAAATCGTCCATAAAAATCTCCATACACTTTTCTACAAGCCCGTCAAAGATAGCTAGCATACATCGCTGAAATGTAGCTGGGGCATTGCAGAGACCAAATGGCATCCGCTTGTAAGCGAATGTTCCATAAGGGCAGGTGAAGGTGGTCTTTTCTTGGTCAGCTGGATCAATGGGTATCTGGAAGTATCCTGAATATCCATCTAGGAAACAGTAGAATGCGTGTCCCGCCAGACGCTCAAGCATCTGATCAATGAATGGAAGGGGAAAGTGATCTTTCATGGTTACCTCATTGAGCTTTCTATAATCGATGCAGACTCTGTAACCAATGACAAGTCTCAGTGCTATTTCCTCTCCCTTCTCATTCTTCTCAATCGTAATTCCTCCTTTCTTGGGAACTACTTGAGTCGGGGAAACCCATTCACTATCCGCGATGGCATAAATGATTCCCATGTCCAGAAGTTTGATGATTTCTTTTTTTACGACTTCTTGCATATGAGGGTTGAGCCTCCTCTGGGGCTGTCTAACACATTTCGCACCCTCATTAGTCTTTATCTTATGCATACAGATGTCAGGAGATATCACTCTGATATCTCCTACTTGCCAACCAAAGGCTTTTTCATTCTTCTTCAAGACGTTGATTAATTTCATCTCCTCTAAACGAGACAGCTTGGCAGATATAATCAATGGAAGCTTGTCACCTTCTCTTAAAAACACATACTTAAGATGTTTAGGCAACGGCTTCAACACCAAATCTGCAGGGGGTCTTCTAAACTCGACTTGAGATCTCCACTTTTCAACTCAATATCACTGAGTTTACTCTGTGGTCCCACTGCCAAAGCTTCTCCTTCCAACAATTCTTCCTCAAAATCACTGCTAATTGATCTAGATTGACCACACCATGAGTATTTAAATTATCAACCAATCGGTCATATTCAGCTTCTACAGCCATGACTTGCTTATCCATATAATCGGTGAAATCATCCGTCATATAATCAATGGAAAAGCCGGTTGGAGGGCCAGAGGGCACTTGAATGGACTTTAAGACATTGTAACTCATCTCTTGATCACCAACTCGGATAGTCACTTGCCCACCATCGCAATCGATGAGGGCTCTGGCTGTAGATAAGAAAGTTCTTCCAAGAATCAGGGGGACGTTTTCATCTTTCTCCATATCTAAAACATACCAATCGACTGGAAAGGTAAATCTATCAATCTGAACCAAAACGTCTTTCAGGATCCCTGAAACTTTCTTAGAAGATCTATCAGCGAATTGTAAACTCATAGTAGTGGGTTCTAGAAGGCTTTGTAAACCGAGCTGTTTGCATACAGACATTGGCATAAGACTTATAGAGGCACCTAGATCACACAAAGAATTAGGAAAGACTAGACCTCCCATTAATACTGTAAGTACGAACTTGCCAGGGTCACCTCTTTTAATTGGTAAGTTTTCATAATTAATCATGGAGCAATCCTCACCAATTTGCCTTTCCATGCCTGCTAACTTCTTTTTCGAAGACACAACATCCTTGATGAATTTTGTATACTTAGGCATCTCGACCAAGACTTCTGATAATGGAAGATTTACCTGAGTATTTTTCAAAAGGTTCAGCACCTTTCCGTACTTTTTGTCCTCACTCAAAGGAATGTTGCTCTTTCTCGGTGGAAATGGAAGCTTCTTAAGGTCACTCTCAGAAAAGACTTTCTTTGAGGATGCACTTACAGCTTTGTCTTCCAGATCTTTCCATCGAACAGCTTTTTCAGATTTTTTTGTAGTCAGGGGATCAGCCTCCTGACTTTCGCTTGCTTTTTCAGTCCTCAAGGGATCAGCCACTTGAGGATCACCAACTTCTTCACCTCTCAGGGGATCAGCCACCTGAGTTTTCTCTTGCAGTTGAGGGGAGTGTAGGTGCTCAGCTTCCCCTCCTGCCTTATCAATGGCAGGAGGGGCTGGTGGTTTCCCTGATGGGAAGGACCACTAACTTGAGTACCGCTTCTCAGATTCATTGCACTGGCCTCCTCTTTACCGTATTGAAATGATGGTATGAGGTCAGTACATGGGCCTTTGTTCAAGTCAGGCTGAGCAACTTGACCACCCTTTGGATTCTTCTCGGTGAAACTGGGCAGCTGCCCTGGGGGTCTAGAAGCTAACTGTTCAGCCAGTTGCCCAATTTGTCTCTCAAGATTCTTCATTGATCTACTTTGCTCCTCCAATTTAGCTTCAAGATTTGTAGATTGGGAGGGGCCTTGAGAGTTTTGGAAATTTGGAGAATAGGGCTGGCTGGGCCGACTTTGGACTGCAGAATTAGAATTGGCGGGCCAATTCTGATTGAACCTTTGAGTAGGATTGGAAAATTTTGAATTTTGGTTCTGATTAAAACCAGGGTTTCTATTGAAATTTTGATTTGAATTAAAATTCGAATTAGGATTAAAACTTGAAGGTTGACTAAACCCTTGGTTTTGAAAATTATTCTGGCCAGAAGACTGATTTAACCTTTGATTGTTCTGGCCATAGAATGCATTCACTTCAACATTCTGCCCGTTCATAGGATAGAATCTAGAAGTGTGCCCCACCTCGTCACAATTCTGACATGTGACTTGATTGTACTGTCCATAATCATGAACAGCATTCACTTGATAAGGTGCAGGGGGATTAAATTGACACTGGCCATTCATATGGCTAGTCTGACAGCAGTTTTCGCAGTACAGAACCTGAGGGTTCTGTGGAAAAGAAGAAGTTTGATTTATCGGATTTGAAACTTGAGGTGTTGCCATCTGCTTCTGCAACATGGCGATCAAACTTTGCAAATTGACTTCCTCAACCTTGGGAGGAGGAGGTGCTTGGATTGCTTGATAAGAGGGGGCATAGTTATACTTTATAATGTCCTCAAACAATGCCCATCCCTCTTCAGGTGTTTTCTTCATAAATGCCCAACCAGAAGAACTATTGACCATGCCTTTGGTGAGCTCGGTCAATCCACTAAAGAAGGTGTTGACTTGCCTTTCCAGTGGCAAGCCATGGTGGGGACACTTTCTAAGAAGAGACTTGAATCTCTTCCAACATTCAAAGAAGGATTCATTCTCTTTCTGATAGAAAGTGAATATTTCATTTAAACACTGGGCCGTCTTTGAAGGTGGAAAATATTGACTCAAGAACTCTCTCTCGAGTTTGGCCCAGGTGGTGATAGATTCGGAGGGGAGAGAGGTGTACCACTCTTTAGCCTCTCCTTTCAAAGAAAAAAGAAACAGTTTAAGCTTGATCGCATCCTCATTTACTCCTTGGATGCGTGTAGTACCGCATATCTCTAAGAATGTATGTAAGTGGGTATGCGGATTCTCTGATTGATAGCCATGAAAGATTGATGCATGCTGCATCATCTGGATAAGTCCTGGCTTTAGCTCAAAGGTTTGTGCAGTAATGGCTGGAATAACAATAGCCGGGTTGACTTTGACTTCGCCTGGCCTGGCGTAGTCTGCCAACATACGTCTATTATTAGCGGCCATTATCACAAAATCAGTGATTTCCTTGGCTAGTTGATCTTCAAGATCTTGCTCGGCTCTGTCTGCCAGAACCGCAGAACGGAAAATCCCCCTGTTTGGCCGGACTACGGTTCGCTCGGGGTCAGGGGTGTATAATAACGGTCCTTTTGACTCCGAGTTTGCATAAACCGGACCAAAAACAAGTGAAACGAAGCCTAAAAACTAAGAAATTAAAAGCCTAAACTAAAAATTAAAAACCTAAAGAAAAGAAAAGGAAAGAAGAAAAGGAAACAAAATTATTGAAGAAAAAGGGACCAGACGGACGTCCAAGGGTTTGGACGGGCGTCCGGGTGGAATTTACTGGACGGGCGTTTAGTGGTCCAAACGCCGTCTGAAAGGAAGAATACTTGAACGGGCGTCCAAATTTTATGGACGCTCGTCTAAGTGAATAAAAACAGAACATAATTGATAATTTTCCAGCGGACGGGCGTCCAATTTCCCAGACGTCCGTTTGGTAGCGGGAAAATCAGAACAGAATCAGAAAAATTGCAGAAAAGAAGGGAAGGTAAGACAGAAAGACAGAAGAGAAGAGTAGAGAACTAATCACAAGAGAACCTTAAACCCTAAGCTAAAACCCTAATTAACTAATTACCTAAACGTTTATCAACTAAAAACAGGAATTTAAAACGAAATAAAAACAGGAAAAACAAAAACAAACAGAAAAATGAAAAACAAAAACTAGACAACCGTCCGGTTCCCCGGCAACGGCGCCCAAAACTTGTCACGGATTTTATCTAACAAAGCAAACAAGTAATAAAATTTATAAATCCGGTATTCCCCAAGTGTAGGGATCGTAGCATAGCGATTAATACCGGAGTCGGTCACAGGGAATCGGGGTATCTAGTTCATTAATTTTCCTAAGATTGTTACTATTATTATTAAACCTAAAACGAAAAGATAAACTGGACAGAGGATTGTCAGTCCAAAGCCAGGAAGGTATCGTTGCGAACAAAAGCAAATAAAATAAAACTACAACTAAGAAAACAACTAACTATCATGATAATGACTGAAGCAAATCAACATAGAACAAACATGATCCACCATCCCGCAACCCTTAATTCTTCCCTAGATTATCTTATGATGATTCAATCAAAGTTGTGGTTCACCTAATCAAAGGTATGAATTCCTACTTCCGTAAGTAATCCGTCTATCAATCACATCATCTTCCGATCTATAGAGATTAACGCTCTCAAAACAAGGTGCAAGATTTATTAGATCTAACAACCTAGAGATTTAACCTATCAACTTCCGTTATGTCAAGGTTAAAAGTCTAATCTTTCCTATGGTGATCTAAGGTTTACACCGATTTCCATCATACGGTAAACATCAAATAGCAATACATCTTCCGATATCGATTGCATAAACAAATAAACAATGGAAAGAAACAAACTTGAAATTAAACTCACAAAATATCCAAAGGAAGAAATAAAACGCTGCTGGAAAAGTTTCCCATGGCTGCTCCAAGTTCATATCTTCAGGCCATCATCAAGATCGAACAAGAAAAGAAAACGAAAATAAAAACCTAATTAATCCGCAACCCCAGCCTCCCCAAAAGGGGCTGGGGCCGCCTAGGGTTTCCTTCTTATGACTATGTATCAATAAGAGTCAATAATATGTGAAAATCTGATGTGATTAGGGTTGAAATCGCGCTGCTATTTATAGGAAAAATAGGTCGGCTGCTGCTATGTCGGTTTTGGACGCCCGTCTGACTTTCTGGACGCCAGTCTGGTGCCTCTGGACGCTCGTTCACTATGGCGTCCAAACTCTCTGAATCAAAAACTCCTCCTGGACGCCAGTCCAATATTCTGGACGCCAGTCCAGACTGGACGGGACTTGGACGCTCGTCCAATGTGATCCAAATTCGAAATCTTCAACTCTATCTCTTTTCCTCTAGCCAATTCCATCCTTATCTCTTTTTCATCCATTAAATCCGACATTTATCTTCATTTAATCATCTTTTAATTCGAACTTTATCACCTTTCTTCATATAAATCTTCAATTAAACATTATCCAATCCTCCATTGAGCCGCATTATGGTGTATCTACAATCATAAAAAACATGCAGAGTGTAACCATATCCAAATAATCATAAATTCATCAATAAAACGCATAAATTAACTAATTTTGCGAATCAACCATTAAAAACCTCACTTGCTTAATATCTCAATATAAAGCTCGATTTCTATGAAAAACATCCAGATATGGGGGAAATTGATATAAAATATATCCTTATAAAACGTATAAAATCATCCTTAACACAAGGAGATCACATATTTTCAAAGTACTTTTCAAATATGAGTTTTCTATTCATTCACATATAAATCTATTATTTGTGCTTGTGGATTCCTCAACCTTTATGTCAAAAGTACCAGTATTCAATGTTAATAATTTTGATGAATATAAAATAAGAATGCTGTCTCATCTTGCAGTAACTCATGAGGAGATGCTGGACATAATCAATGATTGACCAATCATGATCATGACTGTGGTAACCACAGGAGCAGATCAAGGGAATGAAATAGACAATCCCAAGAAAGATTGGACTAAGGATGACAGAAGAAGAGCAAATCTAGACTTTGTTGCAAAAGATATGATCTTGAAGACTCTAGATAGCAACATGTTCATGAGAATCAATGATTGCAAAACAGCAAATGAGATGTGGGACAAGCTAGCATTGATAAATGAAGGATCTGAAGTAGTTAAAGAAAACAAATTATCTGTTGCAAAACAGAAATTTGAAAATTTCAAAATGAAGGCTGGTGAATCCATTGATCAAATGGACAATAGATTCTCAAGCATCATCAGTGAACTGCAACAGCTTGGACACACATACCCCCAGGTATAAGTATGCTTAAAGATCTTGAGAGGCTTACTTGAAAGATGGAAGATCATAAAATCAGTAATCAGAGGAACCTGCAAACACTGACACTCTGACTCTGATGTCCCAACTTAAAACTCATGAATTCGAACTGAATGGTGAAGATGGTGCTCCGGTAGAGACACATAAAGCCACTGCACTGATTGCACCCCAGCAAAGTAACTTTGCCGATTGTATCAGCAAAGAGACGCATGAACTTAAAGAACATGTAGCTTTATTTGTTAAACGTTTTGACATGTTTAGCAAAAAGAAGCCATTCAAAGGAAACTCATCATCAAACAAGAGGTCAAGCTCAAACGAAAACATGAAGAAGAAAGATGATGAATACAGGTGCTTCAACTGCAACAAGAAAGGTCACTTCAAGGTTGATTTTCCTGAAGAAAATGATAAAGATGATGAAAAGAAGAAATACAAAGCATCTGAAAAGAGGAAAGGCAAGAAGGCACTTAAGGCTGAATCTAGCAGTGAAAAGAATGAAGAATCATCTGATAATAACTCAGATAACAGTGATGAAGAAGACAGCTCAGACAATGAAAAAGCATGTCTATACCTCATGACCAAAGAAGTAGATGAAGATGAAGGTGACAACTCAGACATTGAAAAAACAAGCCTATGTCTAATGGCCAAAGAATCAGATGAAACTGAGGTAACATCTAGCTCTTACTCTTCATCAAATGCATCCAGATCTAACACTGCACAATCTTCTATTCACCCTTTAGATCCATCAGACCTAGTCCAAAATCTCATGACTTAATTTGATGAAATTGAAATGAATCATGAAATTCTGGAAAAGGAAAGCAAGGATCTAAGAAAGGAAAATAAAAGATTAAAGAAAGAACTGGATAAAGCAAAAGCTGAACTAACTAGTAAGGAGATCTACTCAAATGATCAACAAACAGCAGAGGTTCATACATCTGTTGTTGACAGATCATTTGAGAAATCCCCCTACCAGTTAAGATAACAAATGAACCAGCTTACAAACCCTCAAAAAGGTTTGGATCCAGATCTGGTCTTGGCTACAACAGTCAGGATGAGAGTAGAAACAAGGGTCATCACAATTCTGAATCCAGGGTCAACATTGAACCAAAATTCAGAAAGGGACAGACTATGGTCTCAACCACTCATCCTGTACCGGTGAAGTCAAAACCCAGTGCAGTAAAACAGTAGACTAAATCATCAATCAAGTCAATCAAAAGCAAGGACTTTCTGAAAGGAAAATGAAGACTTTATCCTTCAGAGAATGATTGGAATGTGGCACCTCCAAAATACAAGAAGAAACCATTCCATAATATGCATCATGTGTTTAAGAAAAATCAAACTAGGTATGTTCCTAGACACATGAAGCATGTCAGGTTTCCCACTGCATATTGGAAAGTGAAGAAGGATGCAAATGCACCAAAAAGTAGAGAAAAGTATCAGAGTAACTTCAGTAGAAATACTAGAAGCTACTCTGCCATGCCTTATATATATGAAGTTGATGACTTTAAATATCCAAAAAGAAGATCATTTGGATATGCACTTGGAGTAGGAGGCATGACTACTAACAGGTATGGACCCAAACAGTGTTGGGTACCTAAACTTAATTAATTTGTTTTGTAGGATGTCTGGTACATAGACAGTGGATGTTCCAGACACATGACATGAAACAAGAGATGGCTCACTGACTTTAAAGCTTTTGATGGACCCAAAGTCACATTTGGAGGCAAAGAAAACCCTGGCAAGATTAAGGGGGAAGGCACAATGCTCAAGAACAATTTGAAGATTCAAAATGTGGCATATGTCAAGGGACTTAATTTCAATTTAATGAGCATCAGTCAATTTTGTGACAAAGGCTACAATGTGCACTTCATCAAGGAAGGATGCAAAGTCATTCACAGCCAAACCAACACAGTAGTACTTGCAGGAAGAAGAAAAGATAACATATATGTGGTGGATTGGAAAACAGGCAAAGCAGAAACATGTTTGTTTGTCAAAAACAGACAGTCAACTAGCTGGATATGACATAGAAGACTAAATCACCTAAATTTCAAGACCATCAACAAATTATCAAAGAACAAGTTAGTTGAAGGCTTGCCAGAGATCACATTCAAGAAAGAAAGTCTGTATGATGCATGTCAGAAAGGGAAACAAATCAAAAGTTCCTTCAAGTCAAAACCCTATCAATCAACAACAAGAATTCTTCATCTGTTGCATATGGACCTATTTGGACCAGTCACACCAGTAAGTGTGAGTTGTAAGAAATACACCTTAGTAGTGGTGGATGACTACTCAAAATACACCTGGACCATCTTCATGAACAAAAAGAAAGAGACACTCAATAAGCTTCCAGATTTGTTGAGAAGACTTCAAAATGAGAAAGAACTGAAAATTATCAAGATCAGATCAGATAGAGGCACTGAATTTCTTAATGAAATTATCAGAACCTATTGTGAAGAAAATGGAGTATTGCATCAATTATCTGCGGCAGGAACCCCACACCAAAATGGTGTAGCAGAAAGAAGAAATAGAAGTCTCAAAGAAGCAGTCAGAACAATGATTGCAGAAGCATGCTTGCCAAAGAGATTTTCGGCTGAAGCAGCAAACACATCATGCCATACACAAAATAGATCAATCATCAACAAACATCATGGAAAGGCTCCATATGAAATATGGAATGGTAGAAAACCTAATATTTCATACTTGCATATGTTTGGATCAAAATGCTTTGTTTTGAACAGAATCAGCAGCATACCTTTGATGAAAAGGCTGACGAAGCAATCTTTATGGGATACCCAGACACAAGCAATGCATTCAGAGTACTCAACAAAAGAACATTGGTGATTGAAGAATCAATAAATGTAGTCTTTGATGAACCAAATACAAATGGTGAAAGTCTTCAAGAACAAGAAGAAGAAGCAGCACAAAGACAAGTGTATATGAATACAACAGTACCAGCAACTATCCTGCATCACAATTTTTGGAATCAAGATGAACCACAAGTCAATACAACAGAAGAAGCACCAGAACTTGAAGCTCATGTACAACATGAAATTACAGAAGCACCAAGTGAAGAACAACTTCAACCTGACCTAAATTGGCTAAGAGATCATCCTGAAGAACAAGTCATTGGACATATTCACACAAGAGTGAGAACCAGAAGACAACTGGAGCACATGTTAACATGTTTTCTATCACAAGTGGAACCCAAGACAATAGATGATGCAATTCAAGATGCAGATTGGATCACAGCCATGCAAGAAGAACTAAATGAATTTGAAAGAAATGAAGTCTGGGAACTTGTTGACAGACCAGATATGGCCAATATCATTGGAAAAAAATGGGTATTTAGAAACAAGATGGATGAGGAAGGAATTGTTGTTAGAAACAAAGCAAGGCTAGTTGCAAAAGGCTATTCTCAAGCAGAAGGAATAGATTATGATGAAACATTTGCACCAGTAGCAAGATTGGAGGCAATTAGACTCTTTCTAGCTTTTACTGCACACAAGGGTTTCAAAGTCTATCAAATGGATGTCAAGAGTGCATTTATGAATGGACTTTTGGAAGAAGAAGTATATGTGGAACAACCCCCTGGTTTCCAACTCAAAGGAAAAGAAGACAAGTATACAAACTAAAGAAAGCTCTTTATGGACTTAAACAGGCACCCAGAGCCTGGTATGAAACATTATCTCAATTTTTGATCAGGAATGGATTCAATAAGGAAACTATAGATAAGACTCTGTTCAAATTAGAGGAAGGAACAAGTACATTGCTAGTACCGATCTATGTTGATGACATCATCTTTGGATCAGAGGATGAAAAGCTGTGTGAGAAATTTGCAAACCTGATGAAGAGAAAATTTCAGATGAGCATGATGGGAGAACTGAATTATTTTCTTGGCCTTCAAGTAAAGCAAATGAAGGATGGAATTTTCATTAATCAAGCCAAGTATACAAAAGACTTGATACACAAGTATGGTATGGACACAAGTGGCATAGAAGATACACCAATGTGTGCAAGAGTCATTCTTGGAAAAGATGAAACTGGGAAGGATGTTGATCAGAAAATGTATAGAGGAATCATTGGATCCCTATTATACTTAACTGCAAGTAGACCTGATATAGCACTTGCAGTTGGAGTGTGTGCAAGATTTCAAGCTCAACCAAAAGAATCACACCTTCTAGCAGCCAAAAGAATAATCAAATATTTGAAAAACACTAACAATGTAGGAATTTGGTATCCAAAAGATGGAGGATTCAAGTTGATATCATATTCAGACTCTGACTATGCTGGATGCAAAATAGATAGAAAAAGCACCTCTGGAACTTGTCAAATGCTAGGCAGCAGACTAGTTTCATGGTTTAGCAAAAAGCAAAACTCCATAGCTACATCAACAGCTGAAGCAGAATATATAACAGCAGGTAGTTGTTGTGCACATGTACTTTGGATTAGACAATAGCTAAGGGATTATGGAGTGGAGGAGAAAACAATTCCAATCATGTGTGATAACACAAGTGCAATATCTATTACTGAAAATCCAGTGTTGCATTCAAGAACAAAGCACATTGATGTGAGACATCATTTTATCAGAGATCATGTTGAAAAAGGGGATATCATTCTAAAATACATATCCACTGAAGATCAATTGGCTGACATCTCCATAAAACCACTCAGTCATGAAAGATTTAGCATGTTGAGAACGGAATTAGGGATGATTGAAATCGACTAAATACAAAAGAGCGGCTGACTGGAGTAATCAGCTAAGTGACTTCATCAGCTGTTTAAACCTTTGCCATTACTGGAGATGTAGCAGGTAAGGCACTGGTACTCGGCAAAGTTAACTTCACTGATTGTTAGGAACAGTCAAATAAAGCAGCTCAGTGAAAGAATCACTACACCGGCTAAGTGACCAGTCAAGGCACTTCATCGAAATAAAATTTGGAGTCATGGGCAAATAACAGTGTGAACAAAATCTTTTTTTTTACACGTGGAGAATAAGGGAGTTATGGAAGATTATTCTGAAGATGATTACACACGTGGAGATCAATTTATAATTATGGAGGTAATTATATTATCTTTTTTAATTACAAACGCCTCGATTCCCGGGCTCTATCATTACTTACCACAATCCACTCCCCCACTTCACTCGAATATCGCGATTTACATACACAAAATCACGCCATTATGTCATAAAATCCTTCCACATTCAAACCACGTTCACACTACCCAAATCATCCTATATAAACGATACTTAGATATTTTCAGAAATCTTTACACTCTTTTGCAAAATTACAAACCTTTCTTTTTATTTTCTCTGAAAACTCGAAGTATTCCTCTCTAAACATCAATCCATAACAATGGCTTCATCCTCCTCAAACACCCAAGCTGGGTACGAAAAATTGATTGCCATTGGATCATTCTTCCAAGAAGAACACTACTTAAAACTATACGGAAATGATGAAGACGCAAAACGATTGGCAGCAGGATGCAAAAACCTAAAATTATCAACCTTTCTCAATCCTCCAATAACCGAAGTTTGCTATGAAAGTCTCATCTCCTTTTGGAAATCTACAAAATACGTATCTGGGCTCATTGCTGAGGAAGGTGACGAGTGGGATGAAGACAAGATTGTTGCATCCGTCATTGGCAAAGAAGTGGTCATTACAGAAAAGGTAATTCAAAAACATCTTAAACTTTCAAATAAGGGTCAAGCAAAAGTGACCTCGGTACCACAAAACTTGGATGATTTCTGGCCGACAATCGCCAAAACAGCAAACCCAGGGTCTAAGAAGGTCAATTGTCTTAGATCCACTTTAAAGAAGTCTTTCAGTGAATTTAGTGCCCTAATTGGCAAAACCATTGAAGGAAAGTTGGGAGCAAATAATGCCATGACAGAAATCCGAATGCGGTTAATGGGAATCATCTACAACAATCTGGAGTTCAATTGGGCAAAGTACTTCTTTTTATGACTCAAAGAACAAATCAGAGGTGAAGTTAAAGCAGCCAAAAAGGGAACAGCAGAAGGAAAGACGAAGAAAGGACAATTCTGGGTGAAAAAGTCATATGGGATTCAGTTACACTATCTGATGTAATGTCTCAAAGTCCCTGTTGTACAACTTCACAAACTGCATGAGTCCAAGGTCATGTTTACCTATGTTAAATAGCAAAAACAAGCCGGAGGAGGGAAGAGAAAGAAAACAACAACTCATCCCTCCGGTCAAAGAAAGAAGCAAAAGGTTCAACGCAATTTGGACAAGACAGCCTTTGGAAAATTAATCGATGAAGAAGAAGAAGAAGAGGATTCTGATGCTGAGGCAGAACAACAAGAAGAAGAAAATGAAAGTGAGGATGAACAACCTCTAAATGAGGAAGTCATAGGAGATATTGGAGATGATGAACCTGCACAATGGTCTACAAACGATATTGATGATCGAATTGCAGAATATCTTGAATGGAAAGAAGACCATTCCAGAAATCAGATTCTAGATTCGGAACGCATGCTTGCTGAGGAAGCATGGCTCTTTAACTTTCTGGGAATCACCACTCTGGTTGGTGTACTTGATGAATCTCCTCTATGGGACATGGTAGATGCAGCAAAGGCAAAACTGCCCCAGATCTCTAACAGCCACAATGATGACTCAGTAGATGGTAGAGATGATGATGATGACACTGATCAAGATGATGGAGATGATTATGATGACAATGATAACAATGATCATCATATTGATGATCATGGCAAACAAGGAGAAGAAGTTACTCCTACACCGGATGCAATTGATGATGACATTCTTCTAAGTACCTTCTTTCAGCCACATGCATCACACAAGTCCACAACACCAGCTAAGACAACCACTCAACCACTATCCGCTGCAACTCCGGCTGATAGCATAAACATAGTGGACACTGGCTCAGCTGCTTCCACTCCAGTCAAGATAATCCCCAGCACAGAGCAAAGGGGAACAGCAGCTCAAGCCACACCAGCATACACATCTACCCAAATTCTTGAAGACTTGGATGTCCATGTAGATGTGACTCAGCAGCAAGACAGAGGACAACAAACAGACCCAGAACCAGCTGACATCCGGCACAAACTCTCTCAGCTGGCCACTGGTATCTCAAATAAAACCGTTGAAAAGGCAGCAGATTTGCTGGCAGAAGAACTAGAGCAGCAAGCCATGCATCTTAGATCCATGACTTCGGCATTCAATGACAGAAGCTACTCCATTGAGCGAAAATTTGAGGCAATTGCTGAATAAATTGAGGCACAGAACATTTTTGTGCAACGCCAAGGAGATCTGATGAGACAACTCAACATTAACATCACAAACAATCTTGCAGGTCTCAGACAACACATCTCTCAGGAAAATGAATCTATGGCAGTGGCATTGGGCACAAGATTCCGCAGTGTCACTGAGAAACTGATCAGTCATGACAATAGATTCACTTCCATTGAATCAAAGCTGGACTCTCTGATTGGGATGGAAGAGGCCATAAATAGCATTTTACTCCAGTAGAGGGATGATGCCAAAAAGGGGGAAAATCAGGATAAGCATGAAGGATCAACTATTAGACCCCAAAACTTTACTGAAGAACAACTGAGGGCAAGGGACAGAGAAATAAGGATCAGGAATGAAGCAGAAGAACAGCAAAGAAGGGCTAGAGAAGAAAGAGAAAGAGCCCTAAATGAACCCTGCACTGGATTTCCTCATCCTATGCAAAGAAGAGATGATGACAGAGACAGATCCGGCAAACAGCAAAGGCAAGGATCTAGTCAACCAAGAGGATCAGCAAGTCAACATAGACTTAGCACTAGAGAAATACCAGCAGAGGCAGCAGCAGCTCCAGATACTCTGGTGGGCACAGAACGTACACTGGTCACAAAAGCAAAGCAGAATATGAAGCAGATGTACTGGACCATGTAAGAGAATTTTTCAGAGTACAGGAAGGACTTTATCCTCATCTCTCACAAGATGAAGCATGGGCTGATTGGCCAAGCTATCAGGATGAAAGGATGAGAACTGACATGGCCAAACTCTATAATGATGTAAAAAGAGAGTTTGAACTTCTAAAACAAACCAACAGCAAACCAAGTTCAGCCATACCACTTTTTGCAAAAGGACCAGAAGACTTGCCAATTGAACAACAAGAAGACTTCAACTATATGGCAAAATTCTTCAACCCTATGGGAAGAATGGACAAACAGGAGCAGTGGAGTCTCTACAAAAGTCTCAAGTTTGCTGACTCACATATTGCTGAAGCTAGGGAGAGACTTGTGTTAAGGGTGATTTTATACGTTTTATAAGGATATATTTTATATCAATTTCCCCCATAGTTGGATGTTTTTCATAGAAATCGAGCTTTATATTGAATTATTGAGTAAATGGTGTTTTCAATAGTTAAATTGCGAAACGTAACGAATTATGTGCTTAAATGATGATTTTATATGATTTTGGAATTGTGTTACGCTTTGGTATGTTTTCCCTTAATTGTAGATACTCATTGATGATGGAAAAAAGGATTTTAGAGAGCCAAATTCGAAGTTGGAAAGGAATCAATCACATTTATGGAAGAATAAAAGATTTAAGGAAAGAAATCAAGTTGATTGATCCAGCCGAACTGGCGTCCAGGGAGCTGAACTAGCGTCCATGGTGGACGAGCGTTTGGAAAGCTGGACGGGCGTCCAGAAGAGGAAAAGTGATTCAGCGAGTTTGGACGTTGTTTGGACGAGCGTCTGCCCATGAGTCCAAAGCAGTTGGACGGGCGTCCACCCAAAACGGACGGGCGTCCACCGCCGACTTAGCCTGGCCGACCTAAAAATCTATATAGAGCAGATGCGCCCCAAACCCTAAATCATACTTTTACACACATAATTTCTCATACACTAAAACCTAGAGGAGTAGCCGCACTTTGGGAGTCTCAAGGCCGGTCACCCGAGCCTTGTGCTCGGGTGATCCGAGGTTAGATTAGGATCGTTTATTTTTGTTTGTTGATTCATGGAGATCAACCGTTGTATAAACTATGTGAGTTCATCTTTTTGATTTATTCAAGCTTCGTTTATTTTCATGATCTTGATTTATTTTGTATTTTTCTATGCAATTTAAGATGCCATGTGAATTAGATCGAGCGATCAGTTTGCTATTGATGTTTTACAATACGAGAGTTGCGTAAACGCTAGATCACCATAGGAAGATAGGATCTTTAATCGTTAATTCGTGACAAATTAATGGATTAATTAACTAGGTTGTTAGATTCTAAAATACGAGAGTTAACCTGAATCTACACCTTCGTTTTGTATGGAAATTGGTCTCAACATTCGGAAGAGGAGAGATCGATAATTGAATTCACTAAGGAATTAGGAGTTCATAGCTTGAGAAATAGATTCACTAAGAGATTAGGAATTTGTATCTCATGGAAAGGTGAAACCACAATTTGAATTAAAATCATGAGATGAACTAGGATTGAAATCACTTGGTTTGTATTATGTTTGATCCCAAGTATCTTTAGTTCAGGTTGTTTTTATTGTTTGTTATAGGTTAGATTTATTTTAGTTGTTCTATCTTTGTTTATATGTTTTTCTTTCGTTTATTTGTTTTCATGAGTAGCAATTGAAGGAATTAACAAGATTAGATTCAACATCACAATTCCCTGTGGATCGACCCCTTACTTATCTCGCTCTACTATCAACAACCCGGTATTCGGCCGGTTAGGAGTTAGTTTTGCATATAGGTTAGGGTTTATAAATTTTCTTTTTGTTTAGTGATGCAAAAATCCTCCGAACAACTTGAGAAGTAGTTTGGAGAACCTAGGGCGAATGAGACCATGCCAGATTTCAACAGACTCTTTGCCAAGAAAGTATTCAAAGGAGTATCAGAATACACTTCTATGGCATACTGGAAGTGAAAGTTTCCAGAAATTGATTGGAAAGACATTGAAGAGGTTCAGACTACAAAGTTCAAAAGGTACAAGGCTGAATTAAGCAAAATGTAGTTTGTAACACTTGAATAAATCATTGAACTTATTGCCCTTGAATGGATGAATAAAATTGTTGAGTTTGGTTCTCTTAATTATTATGAAAAATTTGACTTACTTATGTTCAGGCTTATGAGGGTTTTGGCATCATCAAAAAGGGGGAAATTGTTAGGAACATTTTATGTTTTGATGATGACCATACTAGCTTTTATAGCAAGCCTGAAATAAGTTAAAATTCTCTGTATAAGTCTCTACTTAGGGTCTGACATTTTCTATAAGTTAAGTCAGACAAGTATTGTACTAATTGGTAGGACGGCTAAGTGAAACAGACATTCGGCAGAGTGAAGCCAGTCAAGAACATGCAGAGAAGTAGTGAAGACTTAATGGTTTGACTTATAACCAAGGAAGTCTGTGAAGACCTTGGATAAGTCTAAGTGATGAAGATTAATGTTTGAATATGGTGTACACTGATCTCACCCCAATCAAGGATCAGTGAAGTACAAAGATTCTTCTTTAACTTAAGTAATGAAGAAAATAGTGAATCGGCAAAGTAAACTGACTTTCGGCTGAGTGAAGACAAAACAGTGAAGGAAGATCTAAAACGGCAAAGTCAGATGGATCACTCGACCGTTCAGAGAATGGCGAAGTAATCCTTATCAGAACAGAATTGAAATATGATGAAAATTCAGAGCATCATGCATTAAATGCACAATCAATAGACGATCAATCAAGGACAGATTTTCTGCTATACGTTTGAAGATAAATCCGATCACTAAATCAAGGGGAATATAATTAAGGGGGAATCAAGAATAAAATCAAGGATTATTCCCCTCATCAATATAGCCAACGGACAGAATTTCAAACCAAGGATATTCAAGGCTATAAATAGAAGGCATTGACAGACAGGTAAAAATAATGATTAAGAAAAGAAAAACCAAGCAGAAACTCTGTCAATTTGAAAAAGCCTTCTCTCTAAACTTACAAGGATTTATCTAGAGATCAACTCAGACATCAGAGCTACAATTTCATATTCAGAACTAAGATTGATTAATCAAGTTTTGAATCTCATTCATAATAAATTGAAGCAACTGAATCAGAAGCAATCTGGGAAGGAGTTGTGTTTGCGTTAGCTGCTGAAGGATTTGATCTCAAGGAGCAGTGAAAGAGACTGAGTCACTGAAGCTGTTGCAGTCAAGGAGTGATAGTCTTGTAGATTGTGAAGCTTGGGAAGTCAAGGACAATCTAACTATTGTATCTGTGAAAACAATAGTGAATTCCTCCAATCATCACAGGAGAAGAGTGGATTAAGGGATTACACCACCCTGAACCACTATAAGACTTGTGTCAATTTACTTTCTGTAATTTACTTTACTGCATTCATTTAAATTGCCTAGATTATAGTCTATATCTGTGATTGTCTAAACTACCTTGAAACAACATAGCAAGAAGGGACTTATCCGCTGCCCAAAAGCTTTTAAATACAAGAAAAGTTTTTGAAACTCCACTATAGTCATTCACCCCCCCTCTGACTATAGTTTTACCATTCTCTGGGACCAACACAAAGGACATACTTATCAAGTCCACAGGACGGACATTGGTTGAGCTCTGCAGGTTGGACTCAACAAAGTTTGCAAAAGGGAAAACTAATAAATTTCATAGGACGAACAAACTGAGATCCGCAGGTTAGACTCAACAGGTTTGCAAAGGAATAACTTATCAAGTCCGCAGGATGGACATCGGTTGAGCTCTGCAGGTCGGATTCAACAAGTTTGCAAATGACAAACTTATCAAGTCCGCAGGACGGACATCGATTGAGCTCCACAGGTCAGAGTCAAAAAGAAAACTCATTCATTCCGTAGGACGGACATCGATTTGAGCTATGAAGGTCGGACACATCAAAGCAAATTTTCAGACGAGTATGATGGGAGAATTAAGTTACTTTCTAGGATTGCAAGTAAGACAAATGGACAGTGGAATTTTCATTCACCAAACCAAGTATACAAGAGAATTGATCAAAAAGTTTGGAATGGAAAAATCAGCTAGCATTGCAACACCAGTTGGAACCAACATCGATTTGATGAAGATAAAGATGGAAAGGATGTGGATCAAACTCTCTACAGAAGAATGATTGGAAGTCTGCTATATCTTACAGCAAGCAGACCAGATATATCCTTTACTGTTTGTGTATGTGCAAGATTTCATACTAGACCTAAAGAAAGCCATCTCACAGTTGTAAAAAGAACCTTGAAGTATTTGAAAGATACAAAAGGAGTTGGGATATGGTATTCAAAATAAGGAGAACTCAAACTAATATCCTACTCAGACTCAGACTATGCAGGATGCAAAGTGGACAAAAAAAGTACTTCAAGCACATGACAGTTATTGGGAAATAGACTTGTGTCATGGTTCAGCAAGAAACAAAACTCAATTTCAACATCAACAGCTGAAGCTGAGTATATAGCAGCTGTAAGCTGTTGTGCTCAAGTTTTAGGGATCAGACAGCAATTAAGAGATTATAGAATAGAAGAGGGAATGATTCCTATAATGTGTGATAATACAAGTGCAATTGCTATAACTGACAACCCACTTTTGCACTCAAGGATGAAGCACATTGATGTAAGACATCACTTCATAAGGGATCATGCGGAAAAGAAGAATATCACAGTTCTCTATGTACCGACTGAAGATCAGTTGGCTGACATTTTCACTAACCTTTGGACTAAGAGAGATTTGCCAAACTGAGAACTAAATTGGGTATAATCAAAGTTAGCTAAGTCAGTATAAGCTTAGAGATTCGTCAAGGGGATTGATCTTTGTTATGCTGGGTGTGCTCACTTAACAGATAAGTCATTGACATCAACAATCTCAAACTGACTAACTGAAACTGAAGAATTGACGGAACAGAACTTTCTAAAAACTGACCTCAAACATCAGTTTACTCAGTCAAAGAAAGTCAAATGGTGGAAAGGATACCGACAACGGTTATATCGCATTTAATTAGTGACGTTTATGTCAGATCCTGTTACTTGTACACCCCCACGATTTTCAGAACAATACATGCATCGGTTACACAAACCATCATGGAATTTGAATAGTCGGTACAAAATGTTCAGAAAATCCACGAACCGTCAGTACCCTCCCATTTTTATTCTCTATATATCCGACCCTTTGAATAATTCATCCTCACTCAAAAGAAAAATTCAAACTTTGTCTCTTCAAAATCAAAATTTTATCTTTCTCAAAATCACATCTTTCTAAAAAATTCGTAATGGCAGCCTCCAAGAAATCACAAGAAGAAAGGCTTATTTCTAATTGGATACTCTGTCATTTGAAAAATATGAAGAACTCTACAACAGTACTCTGTTAGCAAGTCCCATGTGTGAAAAGATAACGCGTTAACAAGGATTAAGAGACATCCTGGAAGTAAAATTCAACAATGATCGTGATGTTGAAGGGATTTTACAGTTCTGGGTAAATATGAGATTAGTAAAGCAATATCTAATTACAAAAGTATGAGGTGAACGGATTACCTTCAGTGAAGCAGTCACTAGGATGCTATTCGATTTCAAGGAACCACTTGTGAAATCAATAGATTTGAGTTGTTTACCACTCAAAAGAGACGTCTTTCTGAGACAAATTTCTCCAACAAAGGAACCATCAGCCATTGGTTCTCATATCAAAAACCTCAAACCGGAGTTTTGCCTCCTCAGCAAATGGCTCTGCAGGCATGTCATTGGTAGATACAAAGGCACTGCCACACTATCTGAAGACAGTATTTATCTGATGAACATAATCTGGGATGAACTTGAGTTCAATTGGGCAGGATATGTGTTTAACCAGATAAAGCAACAACCCTTAGCTGAAGTGGAAAGTGTTCGAAAAGCTCAAGCTGAAGGAATGGCACCGGTTGATAGACTTAGACTGAAAAAGACACTCAGAGGCATCATTCAACATTATTTGGAAAGATTTAAGGAAGGTAATACAGCAGAACAAACTGGTGGATCTACAAAAAATGGATACATACACAGGAGATGTAACACTAGTTCATTCTAGGAAAGAAATCTCCAAGACTTCCCAACCTGAAGCCAAGAAGAAAACTGTGTCTCAGCAAATTGCTGAATACAAAGGAATCAAGCGTAAAGGTGACTCAGAACAAGTTAAGTCAGTCGGAAAATGTTTGTTCCCTGGTACCTCAAGTCAGTCTGCAACAACTAAGGGGGAACATCAACTGACAACTTGACTCACATGAGATGTCAGTATTGCAACTGAAATTGTTTCTCAGTTACAACAGTCAATCAAAAAGAAACAAGTTTCCGTTATGCATGCTGAAAAGGAGCAGCAGCAATTTCATCAACCAGCTCAACAAACAGTTAACGTTTTTTTAAGCAGACAGAATCATCAGGCTGATGAGATGAAACTCAAGACCAAAGCTTGTCATGAAGCTACTCTACCAAGTGAAGAAAAGTTGTTATTAGAGAAACTTGAAGTCAGGGATTTATATACTCTATTTCCATTGGATGAATTTCTCACAAACTGTTTCAGAAGATTCACTGAGTTAGCTCAACAAAAACCAGCCACATCATCAACATAGGATATTCAAAAGAAGAAGGGTGATGACAAAGATGATGAATCGAAGAAAGAAACTGACAAGATTACAGATTTGCAGACTGAAATTCAACCTCAAGCTCAATCTATTCAAACAGATAATCAGCAAGAAGAATTGCCAGTTGGACACCAAACAACTGACAATCCGCAAGAAGTTGGAATGGTTGAAGATAAGTAGTTGATGGAAATCAAGGATGATACTCAGCTGGAAATCCAACAAGATGAAGAAACAGATCCTTCTGAGATTTTGACAAAAGATGAATTGAGCAAAGTACATGAAAGTCTGAAGATTATGCTCAATCAAAAGGATGCATACAATGGCCTTTTGTCAAATATTTCTGGATATTTGGAATATCGGAAGAAGATTGACGTGTCATTTGACACAAAGCTAAGTATTATTCAGAAATCATGTTCCAGCTCAGCCTCTGAAATTCTCCGTCTCAAAGAAACACTTGAAATCACAACCTCAGTAGATAGAGAAACGCATGCTCATGCAGAATGGCATTTGAATTAGCGTATCTATGGTGTAGAAACTCAGCTGAATGAAGTACTCACTTCTCAAAAGATTATCTCAGCAGACCAAATAGCAACCCATCAGTTGGTAAATCAGTTATATGATGCCAAAAAGGGGGAAGCTGAAGAAGAAAAGCTGAGACTACTTGATGAAAAGATGAAGCTAAAAGAAGATCTAAAGAAATATAAATCAGCGGCAAATCCTTATGTTCGGAAAGAACTATCTGAAGAGTAGCTAATTGCAAAATACAGTCAACCTTGATGACGGTCAAACTATACACGTAAAAGTCATCAACGTTATCCTTAAATCGAGCTTAATAATATATGTTCTATATTAAATCACATGTTTATAATGTTTATTTAATATTTTGTGATTTATAGAATATAATTTGGTATTTATCTATTTTTATTATTTAAATACGATTTACTGTGCGATAATTATTGATTTTATAGATTACGGTGAATCGGAGCATATCTACCGACAAAAGGAAGTAAATGTCAAGATAAATCGGAGCAGAATCGAATAGTATTAAAGATAAATGTCAAAGTAGCACGAGGAGTGGAGTGTGGAACAAGAAAAGCCAGCGCTAGCAGCGAGATAGGAGCTCGCTGGGGGCGAGTTCAGCGAAAGTCAACAGATCGGCTCGAAGTTATCTCGACGCGTTTTAGACTCCATTAGGGTTTAGGAAATATCATTTAAAGTCGACTGGAGTTATCCTAACTCGATTTTCCAAGCCTATATATACTTATTCATTGTATCACTTTATATCTCTAATATCACTTTTTCATAACACAAATTCTCAGTTTCTCAGAGTAGTTTTTATACAAGATTCTAGCAGTAATTATGTGAGTTTCTGGTGTTAATTTCTTCTTTTTCTTTATAATTAAGTCCCCCCAATTATTGTTTATAGTTTGAGGTTGTTCGTTCTTCACCGGACGATGTAGATCTAAGGATACGATATGTGGCAGTGAGGATTCCTTGTCTATGAGCATCCACACGCCCAGATCTGTTATCCGGTGACCTATAGATGACTTTGGTATGATCGAAAATCGTGTTTTTAGTAGATCGATATAATTTCTTTATGAATCTCTATTTTATCCGCTACGTATGTAGAAACGCTAAGATTTAGGTTTTCACCGCGTCAATCTAGCCACGTCTTTATGATGTGATTGTCCACCTAGAATTTCTTATCTTAGTAGGTATGGCTACGGCTACATTACTCGTCCGTTTTAATTAGCGTATGATTAGAAAGTACCAATATAGGGCTCCTAGGTCGGCTCATGAATTGATCTTCCCGGACTTTCAGTGAGATCTAGATCTGTTCTGTATTAGGGAATTGAGCTCATCTAGTTAAACGTAAATCGTAGATTAACATGATACCTACAAAGTTAGTGTTAATGGGATGGAGACTAATGTGAAAACTTAGGAAGTACGCCTAACCACATGAATGTTGCCTAGGTGAGGAATACGGTTAATATCGGCATCCCTAGTATTGTAAGCGTGCAAGTTATATGAGATGGAGACCCAAAAGGTGTATTCACGTAATGTAGCACAGTGATCTAGTGTCATATCCGGAACTAAGTCAAGTTTAGGGGATGAGTCCCGTAGCCAATATAAAAGAAATACGAATCGGATTAATAGTTGTCGAGTCTAGCTTAATTATATAGAATCTCTAGATCCAAACGATAACATAATCATTGGGAAGGTTAATTATGTTGTTTATGTGTTGTGTTGTGTCGAGTCAGTCTTTATCTTTCTTGTCTTTTGTTGGTCGTAGACCGCCTTTGTGTGCTTGACATTATTGATTAATTGTTTGTATATAAATGATCCACAATTAGTTCCCTGTGGGATCGACCTTGATTCGCTATAGCTATACTACGATGGACCTAGTTCTCTTGCTAGTATTGGTTTATGGTGATCGAGTATTTTATTATTACTTGATCTTCATCATCAAGTTTTTGGCACCGTTGCCGGGGAACCAACGGTCAACTTTATATATAAATAATAATTATTATTATTTTTTATTCATGTCGAGTTTTCTATTTTAGAGTCTGTTTTTACATTTTTGAGTCCCTTTGGTTGTCTGCTCTGTGTAAAAATTCCCGATTCTTGAGAGTCTGTTTCGCTCCCAGTGAGCCAGGAGTTGGCTGCCAGCAAAACTGCCTCTATTTCTGGAATTTCACGCGTTTGTTTATCCCCATATGTTTAATCAGTAGATCTAATAGCAGCATGGGAAACCATGTTAAAATCAGTCTACGGTCCATTTTGTTTTTGTTCTGTTTACAGAAACCAGTGAAGCAATAATCTGAGTCAGTAATTTTTCATGGGCGCTGAGAAAATAACCAATCAACATGTGAAGCTATGAATCTACGATTGGAAAAGCAATGGAAGCAACACCTTTAAAGCACCAAGATGGCTCTGAGAAAATAAATATTAAAAGGTTCGAATTATTCGTGGTACAATGTTGAAGGCAAGGTACTACCCTTTTTGCTTATATTTTACTATCTTTTGGTTTTTTGAATATAAGTTAGTCTTTACATGAACCTGAATGAGAATCTTAGCCCGAAGTTTTAAGATTAATTTTATTAGACCCGAAGGTTCTGCCCCAAATCTGTCTCATCTAGAGGGTGTAAGGAAACATGTAGTAGTTGAAGGAAGCAATGAATAAAGAGTTCCTCATAGTTCTGTCAAAATCTCATTGTCCTATGCATTAGATTGCTTCTACTGGCCATGGGAGCAACAATTTGTGTAGTTTTTAAGAATTCTCAATCTAAAGTAGACGTTGAGTTTTGAGAGAGCATAATGAAGCAGCATTATATAGGATGTGATTAAAATGGGTCCCCAGGACTAAATCTTCTTAGAATTCACTAGTTCCTAAAATGAGAGCCGAGGTAAGAGCTTTGTATAAATGGTATGGATAAATGTCGTTTCCTAGGTCTCACAACCAAGGGAAGGATATTAATCCGCAAAAGCGACAAGCCCACCTCATATAGTGCTCAAGGGGTCAACATCTGGCGATCCAAGAAGGATAACTGACAAGGATAATTTTTGGAAAGTCGAGCTGAGGACTTTAAACTCAGAACTACTTCTAAAACCCTTAAGATTTCTTTTTAGGATTTTAGGTTTTGTTATCTTTAATTCCAATAAGAGTAACGTGACATGTGTTGAGGTTTTTTATTTGCCGTGTTACGATGGCCATTAGGCTAAGGATGTGCAAAACTTTTTTACTCAATATAGGCCACGTGAATTAGAGTTTCATAAGAGAGTCGAGAAATTGCTAAAGAAAAGAAAATTTAGCAATCAACCTTAAGATGGAAGCATTAAGAGAGCTTGAGAATTATTGTGAATGTAACAGAGAATTATTGGTGCAAACAAGAATGATTTTGGTCAATTTATAAAACTTTTTAGGTGATCCAAGTGAAAGTCTAAAGTGGTGTGCAATTCGTTCTGCAACTACCCTTATCCTTTCCTTTACACCTTTTCACCCTTCAACCTTTTCTATTCTCTCACCAATCTGCCTCACAAATCACTTTTCTAACCATTCTATCATCCCCTCTCTTTCTTTCCATCTATTTCACTCTCCCACCCTAACCCAATCCCTTCACCAATACCTACCCAAACCTATATTCTAAAACAATTTCCACCCACCCTGAACACAATTTCTTCCCCATCCCTATATTATCTTTTCTTACCATCCTTATATATATCTTTTTTCTAAACCCATCATACTCTCAACCTCCATGTTGTTTAAAAAATACCTTTGTGTTGCGGAGTTAGATATATTGCTAAGTTTTAATGATTATCTTTTATCATTTTGGTTTTCATGATCCTAGCTGGGGTAAGTGTAGCTCTGAACCTAGCTAGATTTTATAAGTTTTTGGTTCGATCAAAATACAACTTATCTGTCTACCAGAAGTTTTAAATTTCACACTTTTACGCCTATTCCGTCATTTCTAGATGATGAGTTTTGTTCTATACTATCCCACCGATCCGACCTTGTTGATGACGTTGAGAACTTCTACGTGCTGAATTGGGTGATTAGTAATTTTGCGGCGCATCTACATCTCCCTAAGTTGTTATTCTCCCATTCCAACGAGAAGATTCTTCCCCGAGTATCTGTTCCTATCTTTTGCAAATAGGTCCCATCCAATCTGTTATACCTTACCAAGTTTCTCTTAACACTGGTTTGAATACCTTGTCGATCCAGTCCACCTCGTGTTTTCCTACACGGGGTAATGCTTTTTGATCTTTGTCTTCTCCACCGGTTTCAAGAATATTTTTGTGGTGGAGGATATCAATGAAGACTACCATCTTTAGTTGCTTGTTTATTTTTCTTTCTATTTAGTATTTTTCTTTTTGAGTCCGTATATCCTTTATTTTATTCGTTTTAGTAATTCATGTCTGAACAATTAGTTTTAATGCTATAAAATAAACATTGTGAGGGCTTGAACGTCGGTTTAAGGTTTATTTTATTCCTTCTACTGCCCCTTTTGGATTATTACTTTTTATGGGCTAACGCTGTAACGAGTTTCGAGCTTTGTTGAAGATTTTTTTTGCAGCGATAAATATCTTGTTAGTTCCACGGTCTATCTATGTGCCCCGAAGTTCATTGACTTGTTCCACTTCAGCGCTTGACCGAAGCTAAGTTCCTATGCTTTACTTTCTTTTTATGCATTGAGGACAATGCATCGTTTAAGTGGGGGGTACACGAGTCACTTAGCTTCCGTATATCGAATAATTAATAAATGAGTAAATTTAAAATTTTAAGCAAGAATCGCATTTACTTTTGTGAATCCTTAACTTTGAATTAGTAAGAAAGGAACCGAGTTGCATGATTACGTGATCATATTATACTTATGTGAAGTAAATTTAAGGATATTCATGCCGAATGTTGCAAGTAGTTATTTATTATTCGATTACTCAATCTTTGAAACTACGGTTACTGCACGAATTATAATAACTGAAGAAATTATGTGTACATTGCGTAGATGATTGGTTATGTGAACTTAGTGTCGATATTTATCTACTGATGTATTCCTATCTTCTATCCATCAAAGCGGAGTAATAAGCTTGAGAACTATATGTGTTTTAACAATGCGTTAAACACTGGGCTTGTAGTAACATTACCAAAGTAGCCCCGAGCTTGTGGTAATATTCAACGCTATTGACTAATCCGGGATAGGGGGATTCTTGCAATGCATACTTTACTTTTAAAGCAAGTTTCTTTCTTGAGAGGTGTTAATGCTTGAAATTATGAAATGCGAAGAAATTCAACTTTTTAAGAGGCTTTGAGTATTTCTCAGTCTCCGAGTCCAAAAACCTTCTGGATGATGCTCTTGCTTATTGCACCATGTCTTTACCCATTGCGAGGCTTAAGAAGTAGGAATGCTGATGTTGGTAGGTTAAGACTGTGAAGTTAGCATAAACTTTAATCTTTCCACGATTATATAAAACTGAATGCACATGCACACAATCACTTCGATTCATAGGGAGTAGTGAATAATGGATACCTTATGAGCATGAATGGTATGAGTTGACTCGAGTTTCTTGCATAAGTATGATTTGACCATGGAAAATGTTGTCTTGAGGAATGACTTATCGATGCTTTGTTCGGGACGATCAAAGTCTAAGTGGGGGGGTAGTTGATGACGGTCAAATTATACCCGTAAAAGTCATCAACATTATCCTTAAATCGAGCTTAATAATATATATTTTATATTAAATCACATGTTTAAAATGTTTATTTAATGTTATGTGTTTTATAGAATATAATTTGGTATTAATCTATTTTTATTATTTAAATACGATTTCCTGTGTGATAATTATTGATTTTATAGATTACGGTGAATCGGAGGATATCTACCAACAAAGGAAGTAAATCTCAAGATAAATCGGAGCGGAATCAGATTGTATTAAAGATAAATATCAAAGTAGCATGAGGAGTGGAGTGTGGAACAAGAAAAGCCAATGAGCCAATCAGAGCAGTGAGCTCGCTGGCAGCGAAGAGAGGGCTCGCTGGGAGTGAGTTGAGAGTCAACAGATCGGCTCGGATTTATCTCGATACGTTTTAGACTCCATTAGGGTTTAGGAAATATCATTTAAAGTCGGCTGGAGTTATCCTAACTCGATTTTCCAAGCCTATATATACTTATTTCATTGTATCACTTTATATTTGGAATATCACTTTTTCATAACACAAATTCTCGGTTTCTCATAGCAGTTTTTATACAAGATTCTAGCAGTAATTATGTGAGTTTCTTGTGTTAATTTCTTCTTGTTATTTGTAATTAAGTCCCCCAATTATTTTTTATCGTTTGAGGTTGTTCGTTCTTCACCGGACGATGTAGATCTAAGGATACGATATGAGGCAGTGGGGATTCCTTGTCTATAAGGATCCACACGCCCAGATCTGTTATCCGGTGACCTATAGATGACCTTGGTATGATCGACAATCGTGTTTTTAGTAGATCTATATAATTGCTTTATGAATCTCTATTTTATCCGTTACGTATGTAGAAACGCTAAGATTTAGGTTTTCGCGGCGTCAATCTAGCCACGTCTTTATGGTGTGATTGTCCACCTAAAGTTTCTTATCTTAGTAGGTATGGCTACGGCTACGTTGCTCGTCTATTTTAATTAGCGTATGATTAGAAAATACCAATATAGGGCTTCTAGGTCGGCTCATGAATTGATCTTCCGGGACTTTCAGCGAGATCTAGTTCTTTTTCTGTATTATGGAATTGAGCTCATCTAGTTATACGTAAATCGTAGATTAACAAGATACCTACAAAGTTAGTGTTAATGGGACGGAGACTGATGCGATCACTTAGGAAGTACGCCTAACCACATGAATGTTGCCTACTTGAGGAATACAGTTAATATTGTCATCCGTAGTATTGTAAGCGTGCAAGTTATATGAGATGGAGACCCAAAAGGTGAAGTCATGTAATGTAGCACAGTGATCTAGTGTCCTACCCTGAACTAAGTCAAGTTTAGGGGATGACTCCCGTAGCCAATATAAAAGAAATACGAATCGGATTAATAGTTGTCGAGTCCAGCTTAATTATATAGAATCTCTAGATCCAAACGATAACATAATAATTGGGGAGGTTAATTACGTTGTTTATGTGTTGTGTTGTGTCGAGTCAGTCTTTATCTTTCTTGACTTTTGTTGGTTAGACTGCATCAGTGTGCTTGACATGAATGATTAATTGTTTGTATATAAATGATCCACAATAGGTTTCCTGTGGGATCGACCTTGATTCGCTATAGCTATACTACGATGGACCTAGTCCTCTTGCTAGTATTGGTTTATGGTGATCGAGTATTTTATTATCACTTGATCTACGTCATCAAACCTGGAGAAAGGAGATCTACTCTTTCAAAGGATTTGTGGATGAAGTTTGTCAAAGATCATAGCAATGTCAACTCAAATACAAAGACAAGACTTATGAAGAATCTCTTGTTTACTTCATATCTGATTAGTATCACAATCAGAAGATAGCACAATATAAGAAGATCAAGAAGATTGAAGAAAAATTGCCGATCAGAGACAAGACTGAACAAATGAAAGCTGATATAGCAGAATTTGAAAATTATTATAAGGGTCAATCAGCTTTGCCAAAGCTAGCTTTGTGGGGAAAGTGGAAACTCACAAGTCAAGTAGACTATCTCAGAACCTTTCACAAGGAAGATACACAGCTAGAACATACTTTTCTACTTCATGATAAAAAAAAGTAATTTATCAAAGTTACACGAAGAAATGCTTAGATTTTAATTCAGTTTATATACTGTGTAACTATTCAGTTTTTGAATTCTTAATTAAATCCAGTTTCCAGTTTTACTTTTTTTGGCATCATCAAAAAGGGAGAAATTGTTGGGAATAAATTTAGTTTTGATGATGATTCATCTTATTCAAGAACATGTTTGTTGACACCCCATTGATGAAGTGCTGAAGCTAACTGTTATAGTTGAAAGCTAAAAGATGTCTAGAACTGAATGTATAGGTTTAATAGAGTCTGATAATTGTATAGGTTATATCAGACAAGCACGGTAATAGATAGAAGTGTCGTAGAACTGAAACTGGAAATCATCTGAGAAACTGGAAAACACTTAGACAACTGGAACTGAATATGTGACTAAAAATGTACACCAGGAACTGAAGTTCACTCAGAACTAAAGAAGGTAAGCTCGCTGAGGGACACAGACTCGGTTGACTTATCTATAACTGAAGGCTGAGGGAACAGACTCAGTATTTGAAGAACTAAGGGACACAAACTCAGTTGAAGAAGTTTGAAGAACTGAGGGTTCAAACTCTGTTATGAAGATTTTAAGCCGAGACTATAACGTTAGAATTCAGGTAAGTCTGTGATGGCATGAACTGACTTTATAGATCTTGAAAGAAGACCTATGTATCATAAGGGCAATGATATCTTAGAAGATCTTTTTAAGGAATGGTGTAATCTGATTTAACCACATATAATCAGATTAATAGAGTACTGAAGTTTTGAAGAAGAGTAAAAACTCAGTTAATGCTCTAAGTCAGTTAAGTAAACTGAAAACTGACATACTCAGTGTAAAACTGATAAAAAAACTCAGTTTTATAAGTCAGTCATCCAACAACACCGATGTATGTTGGGAAGGTTTTTTTTACTCGTTGTGGATTCTAGTTAAGTAGGTTAGGATTGAGTCAGAAATAACAAAAGGAAGAGTAAGAACTAGTGATTAGAGGTCAGGATTGAGCAGAAAGTTAATGGAAGGTGTGCAGAGCAGGAAATAAGCAGATCAGGAAAAAAGTTGGCCCCGATTAATCGGGCATCCTACCCGATTAATCGAGCTTGGTTTCATTGGTTTTTGCATGTCGATTTGAAATTAGACCCTTTGATGACATGTGATGGACACGCGTTGCATCAGTCAAGACTCAGTCAGAGCAGCTACCCACCTTTTGCTCTTTTCTATCCTTTTCTCCTTAACCACACTCCACCTCCTCAATCCCATAAATCACACCTCAATTCCCTCACCACCATTACTCCTCCAACCCATTATCCCACTAAATCCTTCCATCTCCACCATTCTTCTTCATCTTCAACTACATTCTTCAGCTTCATCACAAGTTTCTCCCTTTCTTCTTCTTCTTCATAACTCTTGGCCATCATCACCATCCTTACCACCACCACTATTAACCATTTTCTTCCATAATCACGATCTCGACACCTAAAAAACCCTTATCCATTCTCTGCTGCTATTGCGCTGCTGTAACGTGGTTATTGATGCCATTCATCTTCATCCATCATCAGCAGCTCTGTTTCAGAAAAGAATCTAAAAAATTTGGTCCTAATCGGGAGTACCTGCGATTAATCGAGGGTTGTTTTTGTTCCAGAAAGCTAGCAGTCTCTCTTATCAGGATTCATGGGTCCGAAACGCAGTAGAACTGTTCATCGCCCGAGCGGTCATCATGTTGTTTATGACGATGCCAACCCCTCGATAGACAGGGTTGAGCAATTCAATTCACTAGAGATATACGAGTTATTCCGAGGTCATTGTAATGGCCGACTGATCGCATGGAAAGCACTTACTAGCAATAGGACTAGGTCTATCGTTATAGAGTACTGGCGAGTCAAGGTCGATCCCACAGAGACTCATAAGAACTCAAATTCTAGAGATTTAGCTTGTCACAAATAAGGTCTATGACCAACTATAATCTAAACAGTAGTAAAATTGGTGCCACAAACTTACAAGGTTACGCTAGTTCACACGGAATAAACAAGAGTTTCTAAGGTATTAGTCTAATTATGAGTGATTAGTTATTCCCCAACACATGCAATAGTCCTCCCCATTGGTGAATTTTAATTCATTGTCAGCTACGGGTACAACTCCTAACCCAATCTACTCCGACCATGGTAGTAGATAATCTATACGCAAGCTACCCTCCTTAATTGGTCCGTAATAGCCCATACACGATAAGTTCTAGAGTTACCGGTATTGAGTGTTAACTCATACCGTTAACCCGCCTAGGCAGCTATCGACACTGATTAGCATGTTCCTAGGGTCCATCAAGACAATGTCCAAACTAACACTTCACTATGAATACTTCTTGCTAATTTACGATGACATGCAAGTAGTTGATCAGGCTACTAACATGTATATTAAATCGGTCGATCAACGTAGCTTGCGTCGATTATCATGAACTAGTAATTTACTAGGTATTCAGATCTAGTGATATAGACCGTCGCAGATATGAAGAACGCAACCACTAATTCATGATTTCTTCACCAATGATTAGATCTATACATATATGGGGCAAAATAAACTAACTACTACATAATTAAACTAAATAAACAATTAGCACATACTGGTCGAATAAAACAATGATTGACGCAAAATAAAACAATGATTGACGCAAAAAAATGATCTACATCTTGGAAAAGACAGAAAATCATACCCTTGAAAATGAGTGTAGATCTTCCTCGAATATCTTCCTAGGCAGGGACTCCGTCGTCTCTCCGACTAGAACTCATAAAATAAAATAAAGAACTTTTATTGCATAATAATTGTAAGTTTTGAGTTACAATGAACTCAAAAAGTGGATACACAGTTGGACACACTGAATTCTGAGGTACTGCCTCTTATTTATAGTTACATAAACCGACTTAGAAACACCTAGATCTACCCCTCGTCCAAGAAAATGCATTTCGGAAGATTCTAGACTCTCGGTAACCCGGCGGCATACCCCGATTTACAGGTGGTATTTCATATTTTTCTCTTTGCCGACTTAGCTTGGAAGGTTCTGGAATACCCTAGGCCCAATCCTTTCGTTCAGTCCACTCCATATTCATCCACAATGCTCAGCCCAATATATTGTATCCTGAAAATAGTTAAATAACGCACGAAATAAAAACAAAATAGGGAAAATAAACATTAAGTGTAGATTACTCAACTCACGAACCCGACATATGATATTCAACTCAAATGGTTCAGATTTATAGGTCGAAAGAACAATTTTTAGCTCATAATGGACAGAATGTTGATGCCGTAGGACATACTATTTTAAGCGTCATCAACTACCCCCCACTAGCCCTTTGCTCGTCCTTGAACAGAGTCTCAAGGCAGAATGTACCTCCAAGAGCAATCTCCATCAACTTCCACATATTCAATAAAGATTTCTGGCAGAACATACATCAATACACAATCCATATGCCCCCAATTAATCACTACTTACCATGCATCAATGTGTCGTGTGATGAATCTTTCGTGATAGTGCATTCGTGAAAAGAATCAAGTTGTATTAACCCCACAATCTTAACTTACCAGTGCATACACTCACTCATCTTGCTTTCAGACTTGGTTACACACCATGGTACCTTAATCGGACCGGGCGGACTTGGGGACTGAGTCAGACTCTTAGGTCCTGGTTTGTTTCTTTTTTTATGCGAGTGTCGTGCCCTTTTTGCTACGAGTTCGCTTCCCTCACTGCCTTTTTTATATAATTTTCTTCTTTTTTTCTTTCATTTTTTTTTCTGGCAGATTTCCTACTCTTTTTTTCTCTCTCTCTCACAAGTCCGTTTTCCTAGTTACCTCTTACGGCATTCAAGTTGCTTCCCTTGTCCTACAACAATTTGTTAAAGTATATAGACAGACAAATAGTGATTCACGGTTAAAACAATTTGTCATCTAGTCTCAATCTCTTCTCACTCAAACTATGTGCTCAATTATTGAGTTCAATGATAGAATAATAATTAATAAGTTACTACTTCATGCGTCATAATATATTGTCATTCTTCCGTACTAAATTGAATATGCTATAGCTAACTTCAAATTGAACTCGGGTTCCTTTTCTATCGACTCCTTACTCGGAAACGTGCAATAAGCAAGCTAAGAACAGTGTTAAAAATTTCTAAATTATTCCCTTTTTCAATTATCCAGCTAAGACCGCCTACCCCCACTTATTATAGACATTGTCCCCAATGTCTAATAATAAAGAAAAGAAAAGGTACTTAGCTTTGGAATTTCCGGCTGAGTCAAAGTGAATCCTACAGCGTAATCAATAGCTCCTAGGTCATACATCTTCCAAGTTTTAACTTCATTCCAAAATATTTCCAAAACTGTGAGTAGCATGCGAAGGGCAATAAGAAAATAAGATGGCGGTAATCGTGCATACCGGAGGAATGCGCCAAAACAATTTAAGCCACTTTATTCTTTTACCTAAGCAAGATGTGAAAACTTTTACGAGGGTATCACATGAGAATCGTGAAGGAAAAAACCACATTTATCTCTAGTCAGACGACCACAGATATATGTGACAAAAAAAAACTTGTGATTGTCATGCTATTTTATTGACTCAAAATAGCTTAAATAAACAAAAGCAATAAATAAGGGTTTAGAAATAGTTTTGAGTTTATAGTCGCCCGCTCGACAGTACTAATAGGGCTCCTTTATTCGTACTTTAGATCCGTCAACGTAAAGACTTACAACTCAGGGTTATACTTGTGCTCTATGTAAAGCTTCATCCTGAGGCCGTTTACTATGAAAGTCTTCCCAGAGTATTCATTTCTAACTTCGCATGCGCCTGATTAAAATTTTTTGTGACTACATGTGGTCCATACCATCTAGACTTCAACTTCCCAGTAAAAAGACGAAGACGCAAATTATATGCCAGCACCTTATCTCAAACTTGAAATGTGCGGTTGAGAATCCTTTTATCATGCAGACACTTTGTTCTTTCTTTGTAAATCTTTGCATTCTCATACGCTTGAAACTAAACTCCTCCAATTTTTTCAATTCTAATACTCCCTCCATCCCAATTTGTTTGGGACATTTTGGAACTCATGAAATTTAAGGAAACATCATTTATTGCATTGTCTAGTCATTAAAAACATGACTAATTTACAATTACACCCATTTTATATTGTCCTTGCATTTTTCAATAAGTGTTGATATGTGGGCATTTTAGACATTTAAGAAGCAACTTTAAGTCTACACATTAGTAATGGGACTTATTTTGGGTCATCCATAAAATAAATATGTCCAAAAAAAATTGGAACAGAGGGAGTAATCTATTCTCACCGGCTAAACTTTCATCCATATTTAGAAACCTCGTAGCCTATAGTGCTCTGTGCTCAAGTTTTACCGGTAAATGACATGCTTTTCCAACCACTATCATGTATGGTGACATTCCAATCGTGGTCCTGTAAGCGGTTCTGTACGCCCAAAGAGCATCATCTAATTTCAAAGACCAATCTTTCCTCGTGGGATTCACTGTCTTCTCTAAGATCCTCTTTATCTCTTTGTTCGTGACCTCTATTTCTCCACTCGTCTGTGGGTGATATGCTGCTGCAATCTTATGTCTAACCCCATATCTCAACATCAATTTCTCAAACAACCTATTACAAAAATGACTCCCTCCGTCACTAATTATGGCTCTTGGCACTCCAAACCTCATCAAAATGTTTTTCTTAAGAAATCTCAGGTTAACCCTGGCATCATTAGTAGGGCCACTGCCTCCACCCATTTGGAAACATAATTGACTCTACCAGGATGTAACGAATTGATTCTGACGATGTGAAAGGCCCCACAAAGTCAATTCCCCAAACATCGAATAACTCAACTTCTAAGATACTCTGCAGTGGCATCTCATTCCGATTAGAAATGTTACCGGCCATTTAACAGGAATGACAGGCTCTTGTAAACTTGTAAGCAGATTTATGATTTGTATGCCTATAGAATCCACATTGCAGTACCTTTGCTGATATCTGGTCCGGCCTATAGTGACCTCCAACTTCTCTAGAATGACATTGGCTCAAATACTGAAATGACATCGAAAAAGAAATCCCAACCAAATATGCTCCTATCAAATCCCCCCCACACTTGAATGATGCTAGTCCCCGAGCATCGTCTAACCTAAACTAAGCCATGAAATGCTAAATGCTAAATGCATGATCCTAAGATGTATGCAAAGTACCAAAAACACCTAAAAACATGACACACGTCCAACCTTATGATTCATCTCATATGTCGCAACTCGAAACAAAGGGAAACCAAACAAAACAATCCACACACTAATTTTCATTTAACTCACCTTATCATATTAATTCACAACTTTTAGAATGGTAAAGCCATAGAAGCCCCAACTTGTCCTCACGGGAAATCGCTCGAACTCAAAATCAACACAAAGAAAGGTGTTACCATAGGCTTGCACATCAATCAAGTCTCCACCACTAACAATTTAGAATACCACACATCAATCAAGATGTCTTTAAAGGTTGTAATGGGGCTAGGCACAAACAAAGGTGGGATAGAAAAGGAGAAAATAAGGGCTAAAGTGTTGAAAAGTTACATGAATGACCACAGTATTACAAACACACTACACGCCACCATCTACTCAAAACATTTACTTCACCCAAATGACTCATACTTCCCACAAACTTCTCTTCTCATTAAAAACAGCTCATCAATACACACTGCTTTTCCCTTTTTTTCACTTTTTTTTCTCTTTTTTTTTGCTCTTTTTTATAACTAAATCCATATACACCGGCAGCTCACATTTAACCTCAAAGTCAACAGATACTTACTAATCCATGTATCCAGTATGACAAGACCATAAAATCAACTACACACAGTGGTGGTTCAAGAGAAGATAAAATGTTGGTCATCCATATACCTTTCAACACCAAAAAGGGTTAAACAAAAGAGGAGAAATATTGATCGCAATGGCTATTGGTTCAATTTCTGAGTTTAAGCAAAGAAACGGTCAGGCGAGACGGGGCTAACTAGGGGAAAACATAAAGGGTATGCTAACAAAACTGGGCCAAAAGGGGTTAAACCTAGGTGCCTCTATCATCTTAATGCATAGACTCCGAATAAATGTGGTCTCGATATGTATTTCAGTGCAAGTTCTAGAACAATCAATCCAAGTGCAATACCACTCTAAAGGAAAAAATATATGAGCGAGTGCGCTCGTTAGGCCAAGTAAACCTAAAGGATTTATCACTCAAAAACTTTTAAACAAATGTTATAAAGTGAGTGTGCATCAACAAGAGTGTGTGCATACATTGATTGCTTTGATTCTCATTACTTCACACAAGGTAGAAATGAAAAGGTTCGTAGGGAGTAAAGCATGTGTATTGTTGGTACCAGAAAGTCCTAAATGCAAATCTATTTTTTTTTTTTTGGGATAAAAAATTACAAATGCATGATCTAGTCTAATAATAATAAAATTTACAAATGCATAATCTAGTCTAAAAATAACAAGCAAGAATGCAGAACACAACTCCCCCCCAACACTTGAATCTGACATTGTCCTCAATGTTCAAGTCAAATGGTAAGATGATGCAATGGATGCAACTAGACTGATGGCTATGAACAATGTGACCAAGAAAAGGAAAATTAAATATAAAAGAAAATAAAATGAAATGAGGACTTCCCTAAGACGATGGTGGAGGTGGTTGGGGTGCTTTTTCGAGCCAATACCTGCAGTACCATGTCCCGGAGACTAGCGCTATCCGACAAAATATGCTCTTGTGTACGAGCTATAGCATCTAGCTTAGTCTCCAAATTGTTCAAACGGTCTTGGACCAGTCAAGAGCTCCAAGTCATCCTCACGTGACGCCTCGGTACCTGCAGTGTTTGTTTTCTCCCTGACAGACACTCCCGGAGGTTTAAACTCTATAACTCCATTATTATCTTTCACTATATGGCAGTTAATGAGACAAGGAAGATCGATCCACTCAATAGGGCAAGCGACTCGCAAGTTCGAATTATTTAGGTCAACTAAATTATAATGCACAACTATACGAGTGATGAAAGACCCTAAAATTAAGCCATTTACTTTCTTCGTTGACTTGTTTTCGACCACGCTTTTGAATTGTGTGATGACCCAACGTGCAAAATTTGCTTTCTTATTGCGTTTCATGCACCACAAAAAACATAACTCCGCTTTGGTACACACATTAGACCCTTTATTCCTAGCCGAGAAACTATGTGCAACAATTTATGAAGGATCCGCAAAGCCGGTTCTTTAAAAAAATATACTTAGATTCTTTAGAGTTAAAAGCCGCTTTGTCAGTGCTTATCTCATGCCAAAAACCATATCTTTCACCAGAAAAATCATCAGAAAAATCCCACAAATACTCAGCATACCCCGCAGTTTGTGCTAAATCAGGACTAAGGGAGCCTAATGCAATATTCAGCTCAGTGAAAGACAACTTAAATGGACGATTCATCAAGTAAAAATTAATCAAATCCGGGGTGTCGGGGGTAAAATCGAGTGGTGGTGCATAGTGGAATGTGGCGTAAAATTCTTGTGTCAACTCGGTGTAAGCAGGATAAGAAAATGACAAAAAAATTTCCCAACCAATATACTTTAAATAAATTGTCACTTGCTCTAAAATACCCAATTTGGCTAACACATTAGTATCAAGAAATTTGCAAGTAACAAAAGGTTTAGTAGCCAAGTTTTTACCCCTGTTGGCGTCCTTTTTGTTGGGAAATTGTAAGCACCCACTGAGTTGAGCACGAGATGGTAGAAGTGTAGCTCCGCCGGCAGATGATCGAGCTTTCTGTCGGGCTGGAAGAGGTGATCTGGACTTGCTGATAACTGCACCGGAAGAGTTTGATTTGCTGCAAGGTGAAACAACAGCAGGTGGTGGTGGAGCCCGCTGGTTCAATTCCTTGGCGGTGAGGGAATGGTGGGAAGAATCAGCCAAAGCTCCGGTCTTCAGCTTTTTATTAGTGGATTAACTGCCAAGTTGTGGTATTTTACGGCATGATTTTCGACGAGGTAACTGGGTTCCCGGTGGGGAAGGGGTTTGGCGAGAGGGAGAGGTGGTCTCATCAATTAGGGGAATGGAAAGAGATTCAAAAATTACCTGTTGGAGTGGCACTATCTTCTTCTTGGCCTTGCTCTTTGGCCGCATTATGATGGCTGATGCCGGAAAAAGAAGGGTTACCGGAATCAACTCACGGCTGGAATAGGGGAAGGGAAGGTGGGTTAGGGAAAAAGGTATTAAATGTTAAGTGTAAGATTGTTTTTTTATTTTTAATATACGAACCCCTTTCCTTCCCAATTGAAACATACTTACATTCAGAGCTTAAACTTCAAAATGGTATGATCATACCATTTTTTTTTCTTTTCACAACTGCATTCTCCCATTAATTGACATCCCTATAGCGAAACATGGTATGATCATACCATTTCGCCCACAACCAAAACTGCACCACTTATTTCCTTCTTCATGAATCGAACACCTGCGAAGCCAAACAACTCAAAACACAGCAAATTGATTTTTTTTAATGTTGGGTTGCCTCCGAATTAGCGCCTTTATTTAATTACTTTGGCTAGACGTAGCGATAATCTCAAAACTTACTCATACATCGGCTCCATCAAATCAATCTCCTCCACCGCGGACACTTCACAACTCTCGATGTACGGCTTAAGCCTGTGTCCATTCACTTTAAAGGTTTTGTCGGTGTCCACACTTTTAATCTCAACCACACCTTGAGGAGACACACTTACCACTACGAATGGTCCAATCCATCGTGACTTAAGTTTACCCGGCATTAGTTTCAAACACGAATTGAATAACAACACCTTCTGGCCCGGATGAAACTCCTTATGACGGATGAGCTTATCATGCCGCATCTTTGTCTTCTCCTTATACATGCGAGCATTCTCATACGACTCCAATCTCAATTCTTCCAATTCTTGAAGTTGTAGCTTCCTTTCCAATCCCGCTTCCTTTAGGCTCAAGTTACACTCCTTAACTGCCCAAACGATGTTCAATGGAAACATGTAGATGGCACATCTTACCTAAAACCAATCTAAAGGTGACATTCCTAATGGGGTTTTGTAGGCCATGCGATACACCCAAAGAGCATCATCCAAACGCAAACTCCAGTCCTTACGGTTCGGATTCACAACTTTCTCCAAAATGCTCTTTATCTCTCGGTTTGAGACCTCCGCTTGTCCATTGGTTTGTGGGTGGTATGTGGTAGCCACCCAATGGTGTACTCCATACTTTAACATCAAGGCTATAACACCACGTACAGTTGTAGAAATGTGTCCCTTGATCACTAATCACTTCCCTCGAGTCCCAAACCTACTAAAATATGTGATCTGAGAAAGCCACACACAACCTTAGAATCATTAGTCCGGGTGGCCTTAGCCTCCACCCACTTAGAAACATAATCCACGGCCAATAAAATATTGATATTCCCACAAGATTGAGTAAAAGGGCCCATAAAATCCCCCATACATCAAATATTTCACAGAGTAAGATAGGACGTTGAGGGATTTCATCTCTAAAAGTTATGTTACCAACCTTTTGACAATTAGCACAACTTTTATAAAATTGATAACAATCCTTAAAAAGAGTTTCCCAGTAAAATCCACTGTCCAAAACCTTCCTAGCCGTCCTTTTGGGACCAAAATGACCACCACATGCAAGACTATGACAATAAGTGAGGATCATGAACTTCATCATCGGGAATACATCTACGAATGACTTGGTCAGAACCAATTTTCCACAAATACGAGTCATCCCACATGTAATACTTTGACTCGCTTTTCAGTTTATTTTCTTAGCAATGCTCGTGTCATGTGGTTAAACACCAGATACTAGGAAATTCACAATATCTGCATACCACGGCTCCTTACCTCCTTTACTTTGCAACGCGAAAAGGTGCTCGTTCGGAAAGGTCTCAATGATGGGCATTGGTTCCTCCTCTTGAACCAAACGACTCAGATGATCCGCCACATAATTTTCCACACCTTCGCGATCTTTTACCTCAAAATCAAATTCTTGTAGAATAAGAATCCACCTAATCAGCCTTGGTTTCGACTCCTTCTTGGATAGAAGATACTTGAGAGCCGCATGATCTGTAAACACAATAACTTTCGAACAAAGTAGGTAAGACCGAAATTTCTCAAAAGCAAAAACTACCGCAATGAGCTCTTTCTCCATGGTGGTATAGTTGCATTGCGCAGAATTCAACGTCTTGGACGTATAGTAAATCACATGGCTCAAATTTCCAACCCTTTTCCCAAGAACTGCCCCCATAGCATAGTTGCTAGCATCACACATTATCTCGAATGGTAAATTCCAATATGGGGGTTGTATGATAGGGCTGGAGGTGAGCTTATCCTTCAGACCATTAAACACCTTCTTTCATTTTTCATCAAACTCAAATTGCACCTCTTGTTGCAACATCCGAGACAATGGTTTTGCTATCTTTGAAAAATACTTTATGAACCTCCTATAGAATCCTACATGACCATGAAAACTACAAATACCTTTGACATTAGAGGGGTAGGGCAATTGAGTGATAAGATCAACCTTGGCCTTGTCTACTTCAATACCATGAGATGACACCACATGGCCTAGTTCAATACCTTCTTGAACCATAAAATGACATTTCTCATAAATTAAAACAAGGTTCGTTTCAATACATCTCTTTAAAACTCTTTCCAAATTATCTAAGCATTGATGAAAAGAACTACCACAAACCGTGAAATCATCCATAAAAAATTCAATGCATTATTCTAACATGTCTGAAAATATGCTCATCATGCATCTTTGAAAGGTTCCGGGTGCATTACACAGTCCAAATGGCATGCGCCTAAATGCAAAAGTCCCGTATGGGCATGTAAAAGTCGTTTTCTCTTGATCCTCATGGGCTACCATAATTTGATAGTAACCCGAATACCCATCTAGGAAACAAAAGAAAAATTTTCTGGCTAAACGCTTAAGCATCTCTTGAATGAACGGGAGTGGGAAGTGATCTTTTCTAGTCGTAGCATTCAATTTACGAAAGTCTATACACATTCTCCAACCCGTTTGAGCTCTCGTGGGTACCAATTCATTTTTATCATTTGGAACCAATTGAAAGTCAGACTTTTTCGGTACTAGGTGAACTGGGCTTACCCATTCAATATCAGATATAGAGTATGTAATTCCTAAAGCCAACATCTTTCATACTTCTTTTAAAACAACTTTCTTTATAATTGGGTTTAACTTACGCTGAGGGTATCTTATCGGTTTGGAGTCTGACTCGAGCAAGATCATGTGCATGCAAATGGAGGTGCTTATCCCTTTGATATCAGCCATTGTCCATCCTATCGCTTCCTTGTGCTCCTTCAACACCAGGATTAAGTTCTCCTCTTGCAACGTATCCAACCCTTTTGCAATGATTACGGGAAGTGTTTCATTTTCCCCCAAGTAAACATACTTAAGGTGTTCAAGCAATGCCCTTAGAGCAAGCTTTGGTGCCTACACAGTCGATGGAACAATTCTCTCCGTAGGAACAGGTAATGGCGGAAATGGAGAAGAATACCTGGGAATGAACTGTTTTGCGAAGTGCAAGGACATGATAGCTTCTCTAAGTTCCTCATTCATCCTAATATGTATATCCCCATCTGTCAAACTTCTTTGCAATACATACTCTATCCATCTACCATATGCTTAGTTTCCCAAACATCATACACCAAAGAATCAAGCACATTAACATGACAAACGGACTCAGAATCAATAAGGTAATGCATGGCCTCAAAAATATTATAAGTGACAACTCGACCATCAAACTCAAAAGTTAGAGTACCCTTATCAACATCCATTTTTGTCTTTTCCATTTTCATGAAAGGTCTTCCTAACAAGATAAGAGAGGGTTGTGATGAGAATTGATCATCCATGTCGATATTGTAGAAATCCACCCGGAAAAACTAGCTCATTTACCCTTAGAAGTACATCTTCAACCATGCCCTCGGGATATGAATTTGACCTATCCGCTAATTGAATTACAACCCTTGTTTCTTTTAATGGCCCAAGGTTCAATTCATTGTATACGGACAACGGCATGACATTAATGGATGCACCTAGATCAAACATGGCTTTTTCTATCCTTTTATGCCCTATGATGCAAGGTATATCATAAATACCTGGATCCTTACATTTTGGTGTCAACTTTCTATGAATAACTGCTGATACATTCTCATTTACCATCACTTTCTCATTCGATTTCAGCCTCTTTTTATTGGTACAAAGCTCCTTCAAAAAATTTGCATACCTCGGAACTTGCTTAATGGCTTCCAAAAGTGGAAGATTAATTTCAACCTTCTTAAAGGTTTCTATCAAAGCTCTATCCTCTTCCGCTTTTTTATCTTAGCTAACCTACCAGGAAAAGGTGGAGGAACAACAAATTTAGGATTAGTCTCAATAATATTTTCATTTACCTTCACAGTTGACTCATCCTTCTTTTTATTCTCCTCTTCCTCCTTTTTCTCCTTCCCGGCCTCATCTTTAGGAGATGGATTTTGCAATTCCTTGCCGCTTCTTAGAACTATGGCATTCACATTCTCCTTTGGATTGATGACCACTTGTGATGGGAGCTTTCCTTGGTGTTCTTGCAATTGACTTACCATGGAGGCCAATTGAGACATTTGGATCTCAAGGTTTCTTTGTCCTATCCTTGTCTCTGTTTGAAATTTTAAGTGGTCCTGCTGTATTTTCTGGACCTCTTGATGTACATTTTGTTACAAATAAGATTTCAAACTCTTCATCATTTCTTCCATAGACGGTCCAGTAGGTGTCGGTGCTTGTGGTTGTTGATACTGTGGTTGAGGCAAGAATTGTTATTGCATTCCTTGTGGCTTATGGTTGAAGTTAGGATGATCCCTCCAACCTGGATTATACGTATTTGAATATGGATCATACTTCCTTTGTTCCTGCCCTTGGAAACCACCGGCCGCATTCATTTGCTCAGAACTCTCCTCTTGCAAAGTAGGACACATATCAGTTTGGTGCCCCACCATCGAGCATACACCATAGGCCTTCAATATATGCATCTGAATAGTCGCCATTTTCTCTACCAATGATGTTAACGTGTCAATGCATTGGTCAATGGCGGAGAAGTTTGCTTCGTTCATTGTTTGAGCCACATCCTCTCTTAATCCAAACTGTTGCGCATTAGCTGCCATATTCTCAAACAACTTCTTGGCATCATCGCATGTTTGGTTCATGAAAGCTCCACCACTAGCTGCTTCAATTATTTTCCTTTCCCTTGGTAGAAGTCCCTCATAGAAATACTGAATGAGTAGTTGTTCTGGAATCTAATGATGTGGACAACTTGCTAGAAGATGATTGAATCTCTCCCAATAATCAAACAAAGTTTCTCCTGGCTGCTGTATGATTCCACATAAATCTTTTCTGATGTTAGAAGCTCGTGAAGCAGGGAAAAGTCTTTCCATAAATTTGGCCCCATGGCAGCCCATGTTGTTATAGATCCAGCTGGAAATGAATAGAACCAACTCTTGGCTTTACCCTCTAAGGTGTATGTGAAAGTTCTGAGTTTCATTTGATCCTCGGTCATACCTTGGAGTCTCTGTGTCGTACAAGTCAAATGATGATCCATTAAGTGCTTATAAGGATCTTCTACTGCTGATCCATGATACTTAGGTAGTTCGTGCATCAGTGACGCCCTGAACTCAAATGGCTGGTCCATCTCCGGGAATGCCATGCATATAGGATATTGATCAAAATCCGGAGCTGCCTTTTCTATTAACGTTTTTGCAGGCTCTTGATTTGCTGCCATCTCTTCAGACTCAGTTTTAGATAAAACCTCTTCTTCGGTTGATGAATCTGCTATAACCGTATCTAGTGCAATTTCAGGTGAAGACGTGGATGCCTCGAGTTGCCTCTTAGCTTCTTTTGCTTCCTTTGTCAGGTTTTTTGCTGTCTTCTCGATTTCTGGGTCAAATATCAATTCACCTGTTCTAGAACATCTAGGCATGCACTAAGACGATTAGTGTGACAAAGTCCTAAAAAGAAATAATACAACAGCCGTTCCCCGACAACGGCGCCAAAATTTGGTGTGTCGTTAAACCACCAAAATAAACACCTCCAACCTCTATAACTAGTATAGTGGAAGCAGGGATCAAATCCTTAGGGAACGGAAGATTATTTCTTTTAGAACAAAAATATAAAAATCCAATTTGTGGTGCATTAACTAAACGTGCAATCACTAAAATAAACAATCCTAATAATCGAGAAAGTGTGATATAGAGTAGTGAAGAAAATCAGTAATAGGAAGGTTCCAGCTGTAGTTGATTATTTCCACCTCGATTTCCTTGACTGATCATTGACGCAAAAATACTCATTAATATATTAATAAACCAGTTACAGTTACCGACATGCGCCATGTAACCGGCCTCTTCTAAATTCGATAATTAAGACACGGTCGTTAATTTTACTCTAACCAAAAGACACTCCTATACACGGTCATAAGAGTTTGGTGTTCCGGCAGCATTAATATTTTAGAGACCCGAGTCTGAATATCAACACACACGCGGGTTAATTTTAATCCAGATTATTCACCTTCGTGGTATCGGATTAAACAGCTACGAACAAGTACAATCATACCACTCATCACCTTATTACAACTAATAAGCAATTACGGACTTATCGTTTCAATTGACAATCGATTAATTAGTTTTATCAATTACCCTGCAGAAATAATTAACCCAACTAATAATCGAAAAAAATTATAGTAGAAGATGAACAAATACTAATAAAAAATTAACGAGGAAGAAACACAATTTGAATAAAAGAAATTAGAAACTAACCATTGTTGTAGCAATCACAAAATAATTCATATAATAAATGGTGGTTTGATCACAATGGAAGAAGAAAAATAAGCAGTCATCCCGTTTTTTCTTGCTCTGTTCGTACGTACCCTAGCTGTGATGTCTAATTCCTGATATATTCAATTCAATTATCATATATCTCCATTTGTTGCTTTCCATATCTCCTTTGCTTGGTCAATGGGTCCCAAGGACTTTTAATGATCAGCCAATCAAACCATAAGGATTTAACCAATATAAAAAATATTAAAACTCTCAGCCAATGAGAAATTTCAGTTCTCCACCAATAAGAATTCAGCTTCACATCATATACAACCTTTGCATTTTAGCATTTGCAGATTTTCAGCTTCAAACTATGACAATGGTATGATCATACCATTTCCCGACTCTTCTTCCCACACTTCAAAATCACCAAAACGTGATACATCTCTCTCATCTTCTAGCTATAACAACATCCTTCAGCTACTCTTCTCTTTGACGCATTCCACGACACAAAACACTCCTTTTAAGTCATTATCATTGTAGATCCTGCAAAACAACACCAAACACCCCGGAAAAGCGCATATCTCCCTAGAAATGACATCGAAAAAGCGATAAAATCCCAACCAAATATGCTCCAAGCTGACAAGCTGGCCTCTAATTTATTTTCAAATAAAAAAGTGGTAGTAGAACAGTTAGCCGAGCGTAGATCCTAAGCGAAGTGCAGCCGGTCAGTCAACAAGCTATGTGGATGGACCCCATACTGTCCTATCTCAAGCATGGCATCCTACCGGCTGACAAGTCCCGGGCCAGAAAGATGAAGCTTCTGGCAAGCAGGTATTCTTTTTTCGATGAAATTCTATAGAGACGAAACTTTACATGACCTTGGCTCAGATGTGGTTCTAAGGAAGAAGGAAATTACCTCCTTGGAGAAATCCACCTCGGTATTTGTGGAAATCATGCGGGTGCACGGACCCTGACCAGAAAGTGTCGATTATTTGGGTACTAGCCCACCATGCAGGCTGACACAAACGACCTAGTCATGAGATGCAAGTAATGCCAGGTGCATGATAACATGACTCATCGACCATCACAAGAAATGATTCCTATAGTTTCTCCTTGGCTTTTCTATCAATAGGGAGTAGACCTGGTCGGTCCTCTTCCTCGATCCCCAGCCAATCCAAGGTTCCTCGTTCTGGCAGTCGATTATTTTACTAAATGGGTAGAGGCCAGAGCTCTAACTACCATCACTGGCAGGGCCATTCAAAAATTTCTATGGAAGAGTATTGTCTGTAGATATGGAATACCTAAGTTATTGATCTTGGACAACGAAACACAATTTGAAGATCGGATAGTCGGATCATGGTGTGCCGAATTGGGTATAACCCAGGACTTTACGTCAGTTGGCTATCCACAAGCTAATGCCCAGGTCGAGCAAACTAACAGACAAGTCAAGGCCGGTCTAAAAAAGAGGCTGGAGGATTAAAGAGAGAACTGGGTTGAACACTTACCCAACATACTCTGGGTGTATCGGACTACGCCGAACTCAAAGAACCAAATAAACACCTTTCTCCGTGGCATATGGATGTGAGGCAGTCATCCCGACAGAAATCGGACTCCCCTCTCCGAGGACCGAACTCCATGACCAGTCAGCTCAAGATAGTGAACTCAGGCAAGCCAAGAATGACTTGGAAGAAGCCAGATATGTGGCCTACATCCGAATGGCTAGATATAAGCAGATGATATCTCAGTACTACAACTCAAAAGTCGACACTCCTACTTCAAAGAAGGAGATCTGGTGCTGCGAAAAAATGAGGTCACCGACAAGGCCCTCAGGGCAAGCTCGACCTGAACTGGGAAGGCCCTATCGGATTGTCAAAGTTCATGGAAAGGGCTCATACCAGCTAGCTGATGAAAGAGGCAGAACCATACCTTGCAGTTGGAATGCTAATAACCTCAGAAAATTTTATGTGTAGGACAGGTGCCAAACCTACTTTTTTTACTTTTCTATTCAGTCTTTTATTTTCAATAAATGATGTAACCATGCATCAATGAAAATTCTAATAAAATTATTTTTCTTTCTATGAGTATTATGTTGTTAAGTTATTACCCTTATAAGGGAAAATCACTTTAACTGTGTACTGCAAGTCATACTCAGAAAGCTTGAATTCCACAAGCTTCCCGTGTCTGCAGGTTAGGCAAAACTTTAACTGAGTACTACAGGTCATACTCAGAAAGCTTGACTTCCACAAGCTTCCCAAGTGTGCAGGTCAGGCCAAAGTGTAACTGAGTACTGCAGGTCATACTCAGAAACCTTGAATTCCACAAGCTTCCCGAGTCTGCAGGTCAGGCCAACTTTAACTGAGTACTACAGGTCATACTCAAAAAAATTTAACTAAGTACTGCAGGTCATACTCAGAAATCTTGAATTTCACAAGCTTCCCGAGTCTGCAGGTCAAGCCAAACTTTAACTGAGTACTGTAGGTCATACTCAGAGAGCTTGAATTCCACAAGCTTTCCGAGTTTGCAGGTCAGGCCAAACTTTAACTGAGTACTACAGGTCATACTCAGAAAGCTTGAAATCCACAAGCTTCCCGAGTCTGTTGGTCAGGCCAAACTTTAATTGAGTACTGCAGGTCATAGTCAGAAAGCTTGAATTCCACAAGCTTCCCGAGTCTGCAGGTTAGGCCAAACATTAACTGAGTACTGCAGGTCATACCCAGAAAGCTTGAATTCCACAAGCTTCCCGAGTCTGCAAGTCAGGCCAAAATTTACCTGAGCACTGCAGGTCATATTCAGAAAGCTTGAATTCCACAAGCTTCCCGTGTCTGCAGGTCAGACCGAACTTTAACTAATACGGCAGATCATACTCAGAAAGTTTGAAGTCCACAAGCTTCTCAAGTTTGCAGGTCATCACAAAAGACATACAAGGCTCAAAAATCAATAAAACCAAGTACGTCATCCATTACAAGAAGTCATGCATGCCATACTGGGTGGTGCAAATGATACCATGTAAGTATTCGAATCAAAATAAATTTTGAACACAAATAAAAATACTTCAAAAATAGAAAAAAAAATTACTTCAAAAAAGAAATATAAGTACAGTGGCGCAGGGCACCACAAACATCCAAAAAACATATAAGTTTTTGTTAACAAATGTATCTTACAAATGAAGAGCAATCAATTCTGGCCATCAGGATTTTGCTCTGTCGAAGAAGGAGTCAGCTCAGTGCTTCTAAGGGCAGGACGGTGTTTTGCATTCTTAGTCCTAATGTCCTCTCTTTCTTTAAACTCTCTCAGGCGGTCAGCATAAATCTGACCTGCACCTGCCTTATACATAGTCTTATAATGCGGAAGTTGGGAAAGGACTAACCCTGCATGTTGATCCCTCGCTTCATCAACTCCAAGAGTATACCCATGCTGCATGACAGGGTTCAATAAAGCCTTCAGAGCCTGAGCCAGGTGGTCAGAAGACTTATACTCGTGTACAACCTGATGGATCCGAGCAGGGATAGAGGCTTCCATAGCATCCCTCTCACCTCAAACATTAACCAAGCCTGCCCCAGCTCAGAGTTCTCAGCGGTGTATTTGTCATAGGCGGCTTGCAATTCTGCTGTACACCGAGTCTTGACCTCCTCGAGCTGCTTCTGCAAAGGCTTGATCTCCTCGTCCTTAGATTGAGAAGACTCTTTGTACCTCTCCCGGCTCGCTTGCAGCTCTTCAATGCTCTTCTTTTGAGCCTCCTTAATGGCCGACAACTAATCAAGTCTGTGCAGAAACTCCTGACCAATTTGGGCTCCCTGAAAGGCCTAACCAGTAAGATAAATAAATAAAGGTGTATGGAATATAAGGTCAGGGCCCCAAAGGACTACTTACCACAGCAGCTAGATCCTAGTCGGAGATCTCGGCTAGACACAACTGACCCACTGAAAGCTCAATTTCTAGATCAATCTCTTCAATCTCCTCAACAGGGAGGTGGACGGTCTTCTTCTTCTTTGATTTACCCCTCCACGGGGTGTCCGCAATCACTATCTATTTTCTCTTCTGTAGTCTGAATTCCTCCCTCTCTTCCTCTTCTTCCTCAGCATCCTCCACATCCACCTGAATGGGCCAGGAGGAGGAGGCAGGATCGTCCTCAGGAAGGTCAGACAATATCCTAATGCCCTTGGAATTTAGCACATTCCTGGAAGATCAAAGAGCACCCAAGTCGGTACTCTCAGTCCTCTCGGAATCCTGTTCCAGATGGGCATCGGCAGGAACCTCCTCCTCTTCATCAATGTCCGCAACCAGCTTAGCAAAGGAAGATACTGTCAATAGTAAAGCATAAGGGTTAGTACAAATACGCTACACGTGCAGAACAAATGAAAATGTGCAACAAATAAAACCCTGCGAGTTTTATATTCCTTTTTGGTTAACTCTTTGTTAGGGTCAGGCCCGGCAGTTGGCAATTTGGCAGACTCAATCAAGGGAGTTGAGTACCTCTTTACACGGATGTAGATACTGCACTTCCTGACATTGTCTAAGAATTTCTTATCAACATCCATGGGTCGAGGATCGCTACCTAGGTTGGCCGTGTTCCACCTGCCCAGGTTCATCTCCACCTCAGGACAAATGAAGAAAAACCGACGCTTCCACTCTTTGTAAGAACTCTCTCCCTTCTCCATAAATCGACGTAGTTCATAAAGTCTCCTCGGTGTGAGAAGCAGTAATACCCAGCTTGGTCGGGCACCTGTCTGCACTGGTAGAAGAGTCGGAAGTACTTGACAGTAAAAGGGATGCAAGCACAACGACACCACATTGAAAAACCTACTATGGCCCTTATACCATTGGGTACAATCTGGCTAAGACCCAGGCCATAGTACTGCAGAACAGCTAGTATTGCCGGACACAACGGAAACCTCAAGACACAAAGGAGTTGGTCTCGGTAGACAGCACAATAACCGGCCAGGGCTTGGTAAGCATAAACACCAGGAGCAGGGATCTTAGGCGCAAATAAGGGGTTGGTTAACTTGTCTTTCATGCAGATAGAGGCCAGATCCCACTTTGTCAGTTTAGAGTCGATCCCGTGGCAAGAAGCCTGAGATTTTAAGGCCATATGTGCTTTCAAAGTCAGAACGAATTTGGAAGTACCAGAGGAGCGTGGAGGACCGGTGTGTGTAGGATCATACCGTGGGGCTAGAACCAAGTGTTCAAATCCCCTGCGATTGATTAAGGTTTTGGAAATAGGATTTTTGACCGACGGAGGAACATGTTTCTCAGGCTCAACCCTAAATTATGAGGACTCACACTCCGATTCTGAACCAGACTCAAATAAGGCCTCGATTGAACTATCGGTATGAATTTCTGGCCCACTCATTAACAATGCAAAAGAGAAATGGAAAAAGCACAAAAAGCTTACTTGTATAAAGGAGTTAGAGATTGGAATGGCAACCAGCAGGTTCAGTCTTGGGTTTAAATGAACTTGTGTAACGTCTGAAGAGACGTGATAAGACTAGAAGGTTATAAGTCCAAAAAAGCAATATAGGGAAAATAGCTTCATCATTTCCTCTCTACGAAACGCTTCGTTTCTCGTGGCTGTCATCACAGAGTGATAACGGTAACGTAGCCACGTGTCAAGGCTACCCTAGAACTATCGAGCTCCGCACCTCTATGTTAGGTCTGCCTGGCTCCAGCGGAGTCGGGACAGACCTAGGGGGCTTATGATGATGGTCGAGTAGGGCCTGCCACATGTACTTTTAAGAGTGGCCTCCTAGTAGATACACAGACAGGCATCAAGTCCAGGAGCCCCACGTCGGATTGACCTGACCCCAGGAGGGAGGTCTATCCTCATTCTCCCTGACCAAACCAACGCACGGCGGCTCGGTTGTGATGGTCGGGAAAGCCTGGTTGAGACAATCTGAGGAGCCTGATGAAGGACATCAGGGTCTTTCCCTAAAAGGGTAATTCGAGCACGTGCCTATTTAATTGTGTTAGGAAGGAAGGAATCCCGTGATTATAGGATACGGATCTTCTGATTTAAATACAGTCATATTTATCTCTTAATAAAATATTTACACAAAATAATCCTTAGGGTTTAAGAATACTATACTTGTCCAACAAGAAAAGAAGGCGAGACGCCTCCATATATAAACAACCCTAAGGAACTACGAGGACTTGATTCCAATCAGACACATTGGATACATAGGCAACTTGGGAGAAACTAAATCTGTCCAGATCATATCACAATCTCCTCCATTGTTAACGGTTCTTGATAAGTCGTTCTAGAGTATTTAGACCCATATCATACACTTGGCGAGATCCAGCCTCGTTGGAATCTCGTCATCATGGATGAATGGTATCAGGGCACATCTTATATAGGTAGGGATCATCCCAATAATAATGCTTTAGATCCGTAATGAACTTCTTATTATCAGCATTTGTGAATTCCGGTGGTAGGTACTTTCCAGCTAGATAATTTACAATGTTCGCAAACCAAGGGTATACCTTGCCCACTCTTGATGTATTTTGTCAGGCCTGAGATTTGACTAGAACAACTACTGAGACGGCAAAACGTTGTTCATCGGGAAAGCTCTTTTCTTATCTCAGTTGGGTGCTCTTCTTCCAGGAAATTTAATCTCGACAGGTGATTAGCCACCTGGTTCTCAGACCCCTTTTTATCTTTAATCTCAACATCAAACTCTTGTAAGAGTACAATCCATCTCAACAATCTCGGCTTGTAGTCTTGATTGGTTAGATGGTATTTCAGGGTTGCATGGTCACTGAATACAGTGACTTTCGATCCTATCAGATATGGTCAAAACTTGTCAAATGAGAATATAACAGCTAAGAGTTCCCACTCTATTGTTGCATAATTCCTTTGGGTACTGTTGAGGGTATGACTGGCGTAATAGATAGGTTTAATGATTTCATCCTTCCTTTGTCCTAGGGCTGCTCCAACTGCCGAGTCGCTTGCATCACACATAAGCTCAAAAGGTTTATTCCAATCTGGTGCTACTAGAATTACGGCGGCTATAAGCATTTGCTTCAATGTGTTGAATGTTTTCTTGCACTCCTCTCCAAATACAAAATGCACATCCTTTGCAAGTAATTCCGTCAAAGGTCTAGAAACTTTAGAGAAATCCTTAATAAACCTCCTATAAAATCCGGCGCGGCCAAGAAAGGCTCGTAACATCTTTAAGTTCGTTGGAGGGGGTAACTTCTCTATTAACTCATCTTTGCCTTATACCTCCACTCCTTTCCTTGAAATCTTTTGACCCAACACTATTCCTTCTATTACCATGAAATGGCATTTTTCCCAGTTAAGTACCAGGTTGGTCTCTTCACATCTCTTCAACACTTCACTCAAGTTGTCCAAGCATTTATCAAAGCTATCTCCAAATACAGAAAAGTCATCCATGAAAGTTTCTAGAAAGTCCTCCACCATGTCCGCAAATAATGACATCATGCACCTTTGGAATGTTGCTGGTGCATGACAAAGTCCAAAAGGCATGTGATTGTACGCAAAATTTCTATAAGGACATATGGAAGTTGTTTTCTCTTGGTCCATGGGGGCAATATGGATCTGATAGTAACCAGAATATCCATCTAAGAAACAATAAAAAGCATGACCCCTTAATCTTTGTAACATCTGGTTAATGAATGGTAGGGAAAATGATCTTTACGAGTTGTGTCATTCAGTTTCCTGAAATCAATGCAGACTCGATGTCCAGTAATTAGCCTCACAGGGATTAATTCATCAAACTCATTAGGTTGGACAATGAATCCTTCTTTCTTGGGCACCACATGGATTGGGCTCACCCATTCACTGTCTCTAATTGGGAAAATGATTCCCATTTCCAAAATCTTTTTTATCTCTTCCTTAACAACATCCTTTCATTGTGGCGTCAGCCTCCTTTGAAGTTGTGCTACCACTTAATTCTCGGGATCTACAGAGATTTATGCATGCACACCGATGGGCTTAGTCCTCTAATATCTGCAATTGTCCATCCGAAGGCTCCCTTATGCTCTCTCAGCACTCTTAAAAGTTTCTCCACCTCTAAAGGTGATAGTAACGATGAAATTATGAGAGGAAGAGTATCATATTGCAAGTACACGTACTTCAGGTGAGATGGCAAGGGTTTCAACTTTAAATTCCTTGGTGGCTCTTCCAGCGATGATCTTAACAGCTTACCAGTCAATTGTAAGTCAAAGAACTTGTGTCACGAAGGTCTATGAATTGTTCCTCCTATATCCATAGAATATATAGGCTCTACTTCTCGCACTTGACCTTCGCTACACCCAGACCATGTTTCCTCATCACTTCCTTCATCTTCTTTCAGGAGCAGAGTCTCTGCTACTTCAGGGTCGAGTGCCACATGCTGATATAGTTCTAAAACAAGCTCGTCTATGGCATCTAGCACGTAACATGCTTCTCCATCATCTTGTGCATGCTTCATTGTTTTCATCACATTGAATACTACTCTGTCCTCATTCACTCTCAGAATCAGCTCACCTTTATGAACATCTATCAATGTCTTACTAGTTGCTCGGAAAGGTCTTCCTAGGATCAATGGAACATCCTGGTTCTCTTCCATATCTAGCATTACAAAGTCTACGCGGAATACGAACTTATCAACTTTTACCAGAACATCCTCCACCACTCCACACGGTTGCTTCATAGACCTATCGGCCAACTGAAGGGTTATAGATGTTTCGTTCAACTCCTTCATGCCTAACTTATGAAATTTGGAGAGTGGCATTAGATTGACACTAGCTCCAAGATCACACAATGCTTTGTTTAGGCACACTCTTCCAATTGTGCAAGGTATGAGGAAGCTCCCAGGATCTTTACACTTAGGAGGCGGTTTGCGTTGCAAAACTACCGAGCATTCCTCGTTAAGGCAAATATTCTCATGGTTTAACAATTTCCTTTTGGAAGAGACTGCTTCTTTATAGAATTTTGCATACTCAGGCATTCCGGCCAGAGCTTCTACCAAATGTATAATTCACTTGCAATGTCTTAAACATCTCTATGAATTTTTTGTAATGAGTATCATCATTATTTGGTTTATATTTCCTAGGGGGATATGGTAAAGTAGCAGGATTAAAAGTTACAGTTCATGAAGACTTACCTGCTGCCTGCTACTGCTCTGCCTGCTCGTCTGTTGAATTTTTAGACGCCTGGTAAATCGGCGTGGTGTCCCGATTTACCGGCCCATCTTTTTCTCCAAATTCCGCTACATTCTAATGCTGGCCGCTCGATTCTTCCTGGACAATTGGTATAATTGGTCCAGCAGTCCTTGCCGCTTCATGTCATAATTGCATTCATGTCTTTCGGATTCTTTTCAGGATAACTTGGCAATCCTCCCGGAGGACGGGCTGACACTTGTTCGGCGATCCGCCCCACTTGGTACAACATATTCTGCACTAAGGCTTCCTGATTGGTCAATCCTGTATCATTCTTCCGAAAATATGTGGTGAAGTTTGTATTCAACTCACCATGGATTTTGTAAGTTGTTTGACCGTATCAGTAACAGTTGTTTTATCCATGGCTGCCTCCCAACCACCCGACTTGCTGAATCGAGGCATGAATCCACCAGTTTGCCTTAGTCTCTCTCCACTAGTGGGGTCACTCAATCGAAAACCATGGTGGTCGTGAGAACCTGGGCGATATCCACCCTCATAAGGATTTCCTTGCCTTCCTATATAGTTCACATCTTCAATGTTGGTTGCTTCTACTTCTTGAACTTTCTTAGCCTTGGTAATGTGATCTTGCATGCCATATATCTTCTCATTCATCGTCGCTGGTATAAGATCTTTTGAGAAGTACCTTCTCCAAATACGCCTTCAGCTACCTTTGCAGTCTCAATTTGATGCATTCCCCATTGGCATGTAAGTGCTATTTGTTCCAATTTCTCTTCACTTCTTCAGGTGATAGCAACACGAAACATTCGTTGCTCGATGCATCAACTCTCATTTGTTCACTCGGCCATAATCCGTGATAGAAACTACGCATTCGTACGTGCAGAGTGATATCGTGGTGAGGGCATCTCCTTTGTGCTTCTTAAATCTTTCCCGAGCTTCTTCGAAAGTTTTAGTGGGTTTTTGCTTGAAATTCATAATGTCTTGTCTCATTTGTAGTGACATCCTAGGCGGGCAGGATTAGTTCATAAATTTCTGCAGCAGATCGGTCCATGTTTGGATCAATCTTGGTGCTAGAGACAATAACCATATTTTTGCTTTGTCCTTCAGAGTGAATGGAAACAATTTCAGCTTGATGTTATCTTCAGGTACTCCTGCTGGTTTGACTGTGCTGACTATGTCGAAGAAGTTAGTGACGTGTACACTAGGATCTTCATTTGGTACTCAATGAAAGGTAGTGTAATTAGTCACCATTTGTATCACGCTTGGATTTAGGTGAAAAGCCTCACCGCATTCACTGGCTGAACAATTGCTAGCACAAACCGCTCAATCGTCGGTATTGCATAACTCTGTAGAGTTCTCCTATCTCCTTGTACCACAACTCATGCTCTATTGACTCTTCCATTTTGTCCATCCTCCGCCATGGTGTTATCTGTATCCTCCAAAGGTGGAATTTCTTCCTCCTTCTCACTGTGATCTCTTTCGTGTGAACTCACGTCCTCCACCAACCTAACAGTATTCTCTTGAACTTCCTTTCTTTTTGTCTAACAAACTTTTTGATCTCGTGTATGAATCTCTCGAGTTTGGCTGCTGAATTTCGTGTAGCGTACTGCAAGACACAAAAAGAAAATTAAAAGTTAGTGACTTGCCTCGGCGGCTGTTACACATGCATGGAAGACTAAAAAATATAGAATCGACTAATGACTCAACGCAGAATCGACAAAACCGATCTACCAAATTGGGATCCCCGATTTACCACGGGTAACCCCCTATAAACCGGATACAATTTCTTCCCGATTTAAACTGAACTTACTCTGTACAACTCCAGTATAAACAGACTCAATAAAACAGACTCGAATATATACATACACTCAATCTCAAAGAAAAAGTATTCTTGACACGAGTCCCCGACAACGGCGTCACAAAATCTTTATCGCGTGCAAAGCACTTACTAGCAATAGGACTAGGTCTATCGTAGTAGAGTACTGGCTAGTCAAGGTCAATCCCACGGAGATTCATAAAAACACAAATTCTCGAGATTGAGCTTGTCACAATAAGGTCTACGACCAACTATAATCTAGACAGTAGTAAAATTCGTGCCACAAACTAACAAGGTTATGCTAGTTCACACGGAATAAACAAGAGTTTCTAAGGTATTAGTCTAATTATGAGTGATTAGTTATTCTCACCACACATGAAATAGTCCTCCGCATTGGTGAATTTTAATTCATTGTCAGCTATGGGTACACCTCCTAACCCTATCTACTCCGACCATGGTAGTACATAATCTATATGCAAGCTACCCTCCTTAATTAGTCCGCAATAGCCCATACGTGATAAGTTCTAGAGTTTCCTGTATTGAGCGTAAACCCATACTGCAAACCTGCCTAGGCAGCTATCGACACTGATTATCATGTTCTTAGAGTCCATCAAGACAATGTCCAAACTAACACTTCACTATGAGTACTTCATTCTCATTTACGATGACATGCAAATAGTTGATCGGGCTACTAACATGTAAATTAAATTTGTCGATCAACGTAGCTGGCGCCGATTATCATGAACTAGTAATTTACTAGGTATTCATAACTAGCGATATAGACCGTCGTCATAGATCTAAAGAACGCAACCACTATTTCATGATTTCTTCACCAACTAATTAGATCTATACAAATATGGGGAAAAATAAACTAACCACTACATAATTATACTAAATAAACAATTAGCACATACTAATCAAATAAAACAATGACAGATCTACATCTTGGAAAAGATAAAAAATCATACCCTCGAAGACGAGTGTAGATCTCCTCGGATCTCTTCCTAGGCGGTGAATCCATCGTCTCTCCGACCGTAACTCCTGAAATAAAATAAAGAACTTTTATTGCATAATAATTGTAAGTTTTGAGGTACAATGAACTCAAAAAGTGGACACACTGAATTCTGAGCCGATGCCTCTTATTTATAATTACATAAATTGACTTAGAAACACCTAGATCTACCCCTCATCCAAGAAAACGTGTTTCGAAAGATTCCGGACTTGGTAACCCGGCGGCATACCCCTATTTACCAGGGGTATTTTCATTTTTTTCTCTCTGCCGACTTAGCTTGGAAGGTTCTGGAATACCCTAGGCCCAATCCTTTCGTTCAGTCCATTCCAGATTCGTCCACTATGCTCAACCCAATATTTCTATCCCGAAAATAATCAAATAACGCATGAAATAATCTTGAAATAGAGAAAATAAACGTTAAGTGCATATTACTCGACTCACAAACCCGACATATGATATTCAACTCAAATGGTTCATATTTATAGGTCGAAACAACTATTTTTAGCTCATAATGGATGTAATGTTGATGCCGTTGGATAGACTATTTTAAGCGTCATCCGACCTGTTGCTCGTAACGTGGCGTCGAGATGGAGGATTGTGGCAGTATTTTACCTATAGCCATGAAATATCACAACATTCTGGATATGGCAGAGGCACCAAGCCGGTTCAACGCTACGGTGGTGCGAAAGTTCTAAGCGTATCTGGCGCACAACCCAGAGCCACATTATGCTATGGTTCGAGGGGTGAAAGTTCATTTTACCATTGAGCGGATCAACGAGTATTATAGGGTGCGCAACCCACCAATAGGCCCAGAGGAGTATACATCATCCTCCAATGTTAATGATATTAGGAGGATGCAGATGATTGCTGACTATTTTGGGGTAGTATGAAAGAGAAATCCAGTGGGCATCCCAACCATTTTCCTAGATAATGACCTATCTTGGGATTGGAAGATGCTGAACAGATTTGTCTATTCTTGCCTTTTGCCGACCAAGCATACGGCCTCTGTTACATCAAAGCGGGCAGATTTGATTTTCTACCAAGAACAGGAGACTCGTTAACATCGGTATCTTGATGAACAGCCAAATTAAGGAAATTACTGATGAGTCCGAGCTAGAGCTTACGCCGTATGGCCCGATGATAGATATGTTCATTCTAGAGAATGAGGTCCCGGTCCTAGTAAGTGACGATTGGGAAGATTCTGAGCCCAAGATAAGCTCACAGTCAGTTTCACGAGCACCTAGACGAGTGGGTCAGAGAGTCGAGAGAGAGCGCACTCCGGTTCACGGGGGGACTTGATCTCAGAGAGCTCTGATAGACGAGAATGTGAGACAGATTGCTAGTCTACATCGAAGATGGATCGTATGATGGACTTCTTAGGCATTCCTCTTTCAGCCTCACCACCAACAACTGCCCCACGTCACGGAGCATCCTCTTCTGCTGTAGCTGCCTCTAGTTCTAGACCACCTCAAGATTTCAAAACCTATGGTGACTGGGAGGATTATTTTGAGGAAGACTAGTTATTTCTATTTCTTGTTGTTCTTTTCCATTGTAGTTTTTTTTTCCTATTTAGTATTGTATCGGACTTTTATTCATAATATAATGATTTTGTCGGCTTAAATTGTTTTGGAGTTATTTTATATCCGGATTGTTACCCGTCTTCTCTTGGATTGTACACATTATTTAGCGTAGATTTTCGAAAACTTATTTGGTGAGACCCACTATGATTATTGGAGATTCCTTTCTTTTCTATGCTCTGCCCTTAACGAAGCTAAGTTTCTTTTTGTTTTCTCATTTCATCTTCCCATTGAGGACAATGTTTTGATTAAGTGGGGGGTAGGTGCGTCACTTAACTTTTTAACATCATATTTCAAGTTGCGTGATTATCTTGATTCTCTTTGATGCACTTTTCACCACGTAGACTTTGATTCATTTCAGGTAAAAAAATTTGAGCTAACTCATTATATTCTTGATCCACAATTAATTGGTGAGAGTCATGTCCACTTCTGTAATAAGTGGCGTATTAACCATATATTCTGTTATGAACCACCCTCTTTTGCATGAATAACTCAATTCTCCAGGATGTAGTATAGATGACACATTATTCAATTTAGTATGGACGAATGAGTATGCATTATGTGCATGAAGTAGTGACTTATTAATTGGTATTTTTCCAATGGCATTCAATTCTTGAGAACGTAATCAGAGTGAGAAGTATTGAGATGAGAGGAAGAGTTATCCTAGACTAGGAATCGATATTTGTCGATGGATATACTTTAACCAATTGTTATAGGAGGAAGTTAGCAACTTGAATGCCAAAGGTAAACCGGGACAAAACGGACTTGCGAGTGAGAGCGAAAAATAAGTGAGAAATCTACCCAAAAGAAAAAAAAAGGAAAAAGAAGAAAAAAAAAGTATGTAATAAAGGCAGTGAGGGAAGCAAATCGTAGTAAAAAGGGCACGACCCTCGCATAAAAAAGAAACAAACAAGGACCTAAGAGTAATATTAGGTCCCCAAGTCCGCCTGGCCTAAGTCAGGTTTCATGTTGTCTGCCTGAATCAAGGCAAGAGGAGCGAGTATGCACATTGATAAGTAAGGATTGTGGGGTCTCTATAACTTCATTCTTTTCTTGATTGCACTATCACAAAAGATTTATCACACGACACATTGATGCATTGGTCAATGATGATTAATGGGGAACATATGGAATGATGCGTGGCCTATGTTCTGCTCGAAATCCTGGTTGATATAATGTTATTCTATATGCGTTACTATTGTTTGAAGGTTATTGCACACACACATTGGTTTATGGTATGGATGTTGTTTAATGTGTTACTAATGGATATGAGTTGGCATGATTCTTATCCTAGAAATGAGAGGCATTGTTTCCTTTTCGCTTTTTTGCTCGGGACGATCAAAAGCTAAGTGGGGGGTAGTTGATAACGCCCTAAATACTACCATTAAATGCACCTTTATTTACCCCGAATTATGCTCAAGAAGAGATAGATAGTCTTATTATTGTGAGGAATATGTGTTAAACACTAAGTGCATGATCATAGGTTTATGATTCTGCATCTATGTTATTATCCCATAGATTTGGTACTATTTTGTCTTGTTTTTTTTACACTTTTCAGGATGTGCCGAAATCTGGAGCAACTTGGAATGGATTTGGACTGAAGAGAGAGCATTGGGCCAATAGGAGAATGTCCAAGAAGAGATCTACCAAAAAAAGAGAAAAAAACTGGCCCGATTAATCGTGGGCGAAGCCCGATTAATAGAGGGCTTGAAAGACAAGAAACCGAAGTCTGCCGCATCTACTAGGTCGGTTAGGGTTTTATTGAGTCATATGTTGGCTATAACATCTTTAAAAAGCCCTAAATACTGATTGTAATATTGTGCTATCATATTCTTTCACAACTTTAACTATACATTGATAGATTTTGATGAAATAAAGTTTCTTTTGCTCTTTGGTGATTTACTTTCAGGTTTCCTTCCCTTTGTGCCATCTCTAGATTGAGTAGATCAAGCTAGATCTCCATAACCGAAGGTATGAAGCTTTGAACTTTCCTTTATGTCTTTATTATGGTAGATCTACTTGAATTTACGTGTTATAGTTAATCTGCATGTTTAACAACCCCATAATTTACTTGAATTGATCAGAACGAAGTAATGTAGATTCCAGAATAGGGACCGTTGCCCATGATTAATTGGCAGTCTATACCGATTAATCGCGGCAATATTTAGGTCCCTCTAATCTAGAGATTCAGCGTCAGCTACGTTGATCGACGGGATTAATTAAAACGATTACTTTGGTCTGGCCAACTAAAATTAGTATATTGTAAATTAACATTAAGGACTGTAAGTGAAGTGTTAATTAGGACATAGTCTTGACGGATCCCTAGGAACGTGCTAGTCATAGTTGTTAGCTGCTTACGGAGGTTCTCTGCCTCGAGCCAGCATCTCTAAAACTTATTGCGTATGGACTAATACAACCAACGAATGATGTTAGTTGCATATAGATTGTCCGCTGTCCTTACATTGGATGTAGATAGGGTTAGGAGATTACACCTGTAGCTAAACTGAAGAAAAAAAAGTTTGATTAATTTAGGGAAATTATGTGGGGAAGTAAACATAAGGATTAACTACACCAAGTTAGTAGATAAGTGGGCGCGGGGAGGAATACCATGTTTGTTTCTATGTCATTGTTTGTCAATGACCATGTTTGTATTCTCAATTAGGTTAGATTCATTTATAGTTGAGTAGCATTGTCTCTGTGGGATCGACCTTGATTCGCCGTTGTTATGCTATAATTTGACCTAGTACTCTTGCTAGTATAATCAACCTAATGAGCGACGATCAAACACAACAATAACATGCTTGCTTATGGGATTATTTCTTACCTTATAAATCTAATCATAATACTTAAACACCATAAAAACAGACTTCAGTTTTATCTTATTACGTATATAAAGGGCCAAGACTTACTATACAACTTGTTCATAACTATATGTACGATTAATGAAAACGATTTATCTCTATTCCTTGAGGTGTGGGACCATTGACATTGGCCTTTGGCACATGAGTGAAGGGGGGATTGTTCAAAAACAGATATTCTACCAGGTTAGCTGCCATTAGCTAAGATTGAAAACCCACAACGGGTAGGTTCCAACCCTAAGATCCCATGTGTATGCAATAATGAGTCAAGCGTAAAGATCCAACTTATTATCCACAATCCCTACATTCTCATTCTCAAGATTCAAGGCTATTCCTTTCACACCGCTGGCAAATTCAACCATTTCCCCAAAAAAGTATTTGTGCATTGGATTTTTTTTGTGGAGTTATGTATATTCATTTGAAATGTAAAAAACCAAGACGACCCTATGATAAATTCTTGGTTACGCCACTGTAGTTAGATCGAGTCATTGTGTCTAGGAAGTCTTAGATTGAGTCTAGATGAATTTTTTAAGATCAAGTCACGATTATTTTTATCGTGTAGAGGTTTTTTATTGCCATGTTCCAGAGGATTTTGAGCAATGGATGTGCGAGTTGTTTACACTATACGACAGTTTGATTGTTGTTGAGTCATTCTAATTTTCTTTTCTTACATTATATTTGGAATCTACATTTTATTTTTCGTATTTATCGAGTCGGGTTTGTCTGTAAGCTTTTAGAGTGAACTGCAGTGGAATTAGTATTGGATTAATCTTGATTGGTGCATTCTAATTTTTCATTCGATATTTTATTATGTCGCCTTACTGCCGATATTATGACATTGTTTTTCTCGCACGTTTTCTATAACGTGTTGCATTGATCATTTCTTGGAGTGTGTTGGACTTGGTCTGTGGTAGTTCTTGGCTTGTTTTGGATTTTTGACGGATCTCTTGGTTTAGTATTATTCTTTCACACTCGGATTTGCTTCGTGTTTGAGTTTTTGCTCCACCGCCTTTACCAAAGCTAAGTGTCTTGACTTTCATTTTATTTTCCTTTCACATTGAAGACATTGATTGTTAATAAGTGGGAAGTAGGGTACAATAGCTTGGGTAAAGCAGTTATAAATTTATCACTTGATTTTTGTGAATCCGGGTGCATGCTTTATGTTAAAACATGAACCTTGAAATCTATTACACCGAGTTAGTTCAAACAAAATGAAAGATCGGTCATATCATGTGTTTTGATTCTCGATGTAGCACTTTATTAAGCATTTCCGTGTCATGAAATCGATTATGAACAAAAACGAAGCACGTCTGACTTTGAATGTAGATGTTTCATGAGTAGATTAAGGATTATGAGAGTTTAGTGCCATGAATACATATCGATCTTTGACTCGTTTTATTCTCTTATTACTCGGTGACAAGAAGTTGACGCATGGTTTGGCGCTGGTTAAGGGAAAAAAGTGAGGATTCAAAAAGAAAAAAAACCAAAAACCTAAGAAAAGAAAAGTTGTGTGACATTTCGACGAGACGGTTTGCTAAGCACCCACCATTAAAATGATCCTCTCACCATCAATTGCATGACCCTTTCAAGTAAAACACAAAAAAGAAAAAGAAATTGGGCAATGCGCTTGGTTTCTGAATCCTTCCAACCAACAACGAACAAGGCTCATTTCCTGTAACCTTGAGTTTCCGAGAAGAAGACCAAGTTCTTTGGCAGATAAGTTGAGACACGAGGCTCGTATAATATGAATCTTTTTATGAATCACGACGACATGATGAGTTATGCACACGCGCGCATTGGTTTCTCGATATAGGGATGCTATATGATTTTCTTATAGATTGAAGTTGATTCACATCTTATGTTTGTATCTCGATTTTAGTAGTTACTATTCGGTGTGCAGGACTTTTCGAGAAGTACGTTTCAATGTGATGTTTGCTCGAGACGATCAAAGATTAAGTGGGGGTAGTTGATGCAAATCAACTTTATGCATTTTCTATATCAATTTACCCTCGAAATTGGACTAAAACGGGATAAATTCACGATAAACCATATGTAAAAATGCATAATTTTATAGTTAATTACGTATGAGTTTTTATCGCGATTATTATGTTGTTATATGTTATTTATGTGTTGAACTATATTACTACACGTTTTATGGTTCTCTGTAGGAATAATTGGTGGAAAAATCCGAGTTGAAGAGGATTCGGGCCAAGACATGTGGAAAGGTCAAGGTTGAACCAAATGAGAGCCAAGTCGAGATGTTAGACAAGTCCAAGGATCAGTCCAAGATGCCCCTGATCAGTTTAGGATGCCCTAGACAAGTCCAGAATCAGTCCTGGACAAGCCCAAAAAATAATCCTTGCACGCTAAACCGAGGAGTATGCCTGGTACAACGGCCCAGGTGTCCAGTACATGCACTAGACAAGCCTAGGAAGCATACCTAGAGAGTAGGTGGGTTAAGCGAGCCGAATTAACCTCAAAACTTCCACATTTACCCTTTGAAGTCCCGATCAGTTAATTTTGTATAAATATTATGTATTTCAGCATTCTATGTACGATTTTCAGAGCAGACAATTTACTTAGAGTATTATCAATAAAAACTCTAGTTTTCTTCATTGTTTAAGAGTTTTAGCCTATTCTAAGTGTTATTCTTGGTGAGTCATTGTGGAGGAATAGCTAGAAGCTCGACCTCGTGTTTCTAGGTAATCATGTCGATTCTTTCTTCTATGTATTATGAATTTGTGATGATTATCGTTGGTACATGTATGTTAGATTAAATTACTTGTAGATCGAATTGAATGATGTTAATTTACACTTAATCGTGATTTATAATGATTCATACACAAGAAACGCCCGGTCTCGGGGAAAAGCCTTTGTTTTGGAAGATTGCCCAATGGTCTAAATTGTGAATAAGCCTTAACGATTTAGTTTCCCCGATACGAATTGTTTCGATTACTTCTATTGTTTCGTTATAATTTACGTGTTTAAAAATTGGGCACTTCTTTGCATGTTTTCCTAAATTACTTTTGAAGGAACTAAGGTTGAAATAGTAATTGGACAAGAAACAATTGGATCGTTATTAGTTAACTAGCCCGCGCACAGTGGTTATATAGCAACGTTTGCGTGTTTATCATTAGTGGTTCCTAGTTCATAATACGTGTTTAGTTAATATTGTTCTAGCCCGCGCACGGTAGATGATTAGATATTCAAATGGTTTCAGAGTCCGTACACGATCTATGAACCACTATTGGGAAAAACAATAGTAATTGACTCAATTCTCTGAACTTCAATGAGAATAGTGTATGAATCAATATAGAAAATGATTAGGGAATAATTAACTAGTTCCATTCTATCTACTTTGTTAAACGAGGTTAAAACTTATTTATTTTTCCGTGTTCATTTTGGTCAATGATGAAAAACCGTCGTAATCTTGAATTTCTTAATAAGTTTGCATAAATATTGATTAAGTCCCTGTGATGGGGCTGAACTAGTCAACTTGTTGTGGTAGATGTGATTTTCGCGATCATATCACCAGCACATCACAAGGCATTTCTTCACATCGCTTTGGCAGGGAACGAAATGTCCACATGGCATTACAGTGGGCTTTGGAACGACAATCAGCCCTAGACCGCCTCGGACCTGGACATGCTTCTCATTATGAACGAGAAAGATGCATTGAGTTTATGCCAGCCTCTCGAAACGTAAAGGCAAGATTGGGAGAGCGACAAGCAGAATTCCGTAATCTACACAGAGGATCTCAGGACATATCCTGACACTTGACGCCGACCTCACTCCATGACGAGGTCTCCGAACTAAGAAAGTAGGTCAACGAGATCCGAAAAGACAAACTAGGAAGAGAAAAGATCCCCACCTAGGGGACAAGCATACTCAAAGACGAGCTTCTACATGAAGCTCATGAGGGAGTCCATTATCCTAACTTCCAAAGCTATACAGGGGCGATCTGTCCCTATGCTGGCAATCGAATTTCCTCAACAAAGCCTCCTTAGCCACCATGAGCCAAGCAGCATGGTGCATTGCCTTTGTTGGCTCCATGCACGACAAAGCGGCGACATGGATCTGAAATTTGTGCCAAAAGTTGATATCTTCTTTGCCGACCTACAAACCAAGTTTGTGGCTGAGATCAGACCGATGGGTTTGATTAAGAAAACCCTAGATGACCTCTATGAAATTCGGCAAGGGCCCAGTAAATTTATGATAGATTCATCTGAATTTATGATTTGATGAGAGGTCTCGCCGACAACATGATCATGACCATTTTCAGAGCGGCCTAGCTAAAGGCCCACTAAAGACAGAGTTCGCCCTCAGATGGCCTAAAACTTACAACAGATGCTCTCTTCGGGCAGAGAATTTTCTATCTATGAAGTTGTTCCATGTCCGCCACCTGAGCGAAGGGAGAAGACTGAGTCCAGCGTAGTGAAAGAGGGTCCAAGCCGCAATAGGGATATCAAGAGACCTGAGAATATTCAAAGAAGTGCATTTCACCACGCTGACTGCTCCTATCGAGGAAATTATGCACGAGGTCAAAGACAACCTCCCTCATCCCCGCCCTATGAGAAACGATCAGCAAAAGAACCATGACATGACAAAATATTCCGAATATCATAAGGATCATGGACAAGACACAAACTCATGCCGCCTACTGAAGTATGAAATCGAAAAGCTAGTCACCAAACGTGTTCTTGATCGATACAAAACGGAGGGAAATAACGCCCTATGAGAAAATCTCCAATCCCGCACCCCACGCAGAGAGATCCCCTAAATACGTATGAGCATTCGGGGTTATGGCATGCACTCCTTCGTGCGTGATTGCACTTTTTATTGCTTTACATTGTAACGCTCCCCCTCCCTTGCAAAACATAAGACGAGATGTCTTAATTTATCATTTATTATCTAAATGATATCAACATTCTTTCAATTATGATTTATCTAATTCTAAACCTTGCTATGCTTTGGTCATTCTTCACATGAAGTACGCGGTACAAATTGGTTTTCAGATAATGCAAGTTCAACAGGGCAACAAGAGTTTCTAATGTATTAGTTCAATTATGAGTAATTAGTTATTTCCCCCACACATGCAACAGTCCTCCCTATTGACGAATTTATTCATTGTTCAGCTACGGGTACAACTCTTAACCCTATCTACTCCGACAATGGTAGTAGACAATCTATACGCAAGCTACCCTCCTTAATTGGTCCGTAATAGCCCATATGCATAAAGAACTAGAGTTGTCGATATTGAGCGCTAACTCATACCGCAAACCTTCCTAGACAGCTGTCGACATTGATCAGCACGTTCCTAGGGTCCATTCAAGATAATGTCCAAACATAGCACTTCACTATTCGTATTTCATTCTAGTTTACGATGGCATGCAAATAGTTGATCAGACTACTAACATGTAAATTAAATCTAGCGATCAACGTAGCTGGCGCCGATTATCATGAATTAGTAATTTACTAGGTATTCAGATCTAGCGATATAGACCGTCGCAGATCTGAAGAACGCAACTACTATTCCATGATTTCTTCACCAACGAATCGGATCTATAACACATGGGATAAAATAAACTAACTTCTACATAGTTAAACTAAATAGGCAATTAAAATTTGCTAGTCGAATAGAACAACGATAGATCTACATCTTGGAAAAGACAGAAAATCATACCCTCGAAGATGAGCGTAGATCTCCTCGGATCTCTCCCTAGGCGGCGACTCCGTCGTCTCTCCGACCAGAACTCATAAAATAAATAAAATGAAGAACAAAGACCTTTTATTGCATAATTTGGGTACATTGTGTTCTTAGGTGAAGCCTCTTACTTATAGCTATCTAAACCGACTTAGAAAGATCGAGTTCTACCCCTCGTCCAAGAAAACACGTTTCGGAAAGATCTGGACTCTCCGTAAGTCGGCGGCCCTCCTCGGTAAACCGAGGGCAATTTTGTCCTTTTTCTTCAGCCGACTTAGCTTGGAATATTCTGGAATACCCTAGGCCCATTCTTTTCGTTCAGTCCACTCCAGATTTGTCCATGTTGCTCAGTCCAATATTTCGTATCCTGAAAATAATCAAATAATGCACGAAATAATATCGAAATAGGTAAAAATAAACGCTAAGTGCAGATTTCTCGACTTACGAACCCGACACATGCTAGTCAACTCAAATGGTTCATATTTATAGGTCGAAACAACTATTTTTAGCTCATAATGGATAGAATGTTGATGCTGTGTGATAGACTATTTTAACCGTCATCAACTACCCCCCACTAGCCTTTTGCTCGTCCGTGAGAAGAGTATCAAGGCGGAATGTACCTCCAGGAACAATCTCCATCAACTACTACATATTCAATAAAGATTTCCGGCGGAAACATATATTAAGCCACATTCCATAAGCTCCCCATGAATCACTACTTCTCATGCATCAATGTGTCGTGTGATGAATCAGTCATGATAGTGCATTCGTGAGGAGAATCAATTTGTATTAACCACACAATCTTAACTTACCTACGCATACACTCGCTCATCTTGCTTTCAGACTTGGCTACACAACATGGTACCTTAATCGGTCGGGCGGACTCGGGGACTGAGCATCGCTCTTAAGTCCTCGTTTGTTTCTTTTTATGCGAGGGTCTTGCCCTTTTCACAAGAGTTCGCTTCCCTCACTGCCTTTATTGCATATATATCTTTTTTTCGTTTTTTTTTCTTCTTTTCATTTTTCTTCTATGGCAGATTTCCTCACTTTTTTCCCTTTCTCTCACAAGTCCGTTTATCCCGGTTACCTCTTTTGGCATTCAAGTTGTTTCCTTTGTCTTACAACAATTTGTTAAAGTATATAGACAGACAAATAATGATTCCCAGTTAAAACAATTTATCATCTAATCTTAAACACTTCTTACTCAGATTATGTGCTCAAATATTTCTTGCAATGATAGAATAATAATTGATAAGTTACTACTTCACGCAACATAACATATGCTCATTCTTCCATACTAAATTGAATATGCTATAGCTCACTTCAAAATGAACATGGTAGCTAAAAAAAGTGTTAAAATTTTCAAAAGTATTCCCTTTTTCGACTATCTAGCTAAGACGCCTACCCCCACTTATTATAGACATTGTCACCAATGACTAATAATAAAGAAAAAGCAAAGTTACTTAGCTCTGGAAATGTCGGCTGAGTCAAAACGAATCCCGGAGTAGAATCATTAGCTCCTAGGTCATTCCTCTTCCAAGTTGTTACTTGTTTTTCCAAAATTCTTCCAAAAACTGTGAGTAACGTGCGAAGGGCAACAAGAAAATAAGGTGGCGGTAATTGTGCATACTGGCGGAATGCACAAAAACAGTTTAAGCCTCTTTATTTTGTTATCCGCCAATGCAAGACGCGAAAACTTTTACGAGGGTATCACATGAGAATCGTGAAGGAAAAAACCACATATACCTCTAGGTAGATGGCCAAAGATATATGTGATGAAAAAAATCTTGCGATTGCCATGCTACTTTATTGACTCAAATTAACCTAAATAAACAAAAGCAATAAATAAGGGTTTAGAAATAGTTCCGAGTTTATAGTCGCCAGCTCGATTGTACTAATAGAGCTTTTTCATTCATACTCTCGCTCTGTCAACATAAAGACTTCCAACTCAGGGTTACATTAATTTGTGCTCTAGGTAATGTTTCAGCCTGTGGCCGTTAACTATGAAAGTCTGCCCAGAGTATTCATGTCTAACATCACATGCACCTGAATTGAAAACTTTCGTGACTACATGTGGTCCATACCATCTAGAATTCAACTTCCCTGGGAAAAGACGAGACGCGAGTTATATACCAGCACCTTATCTCCAACTTGAAATGTGTGGTTCATAATTTTCTTATCGTGCTGACGTTGTGTTCTTTTCTTGTAAATCTTGGCATTCTCATACGCTTGATGTCTAAACTCCTCCAATCTATTCAACTCTAGCATCCTCTTTTCACCTGCTAAATTCTCATGCATGTTTAGAAACCTTGAAGCCCACAGCGCTCGGTGCTCGAGTTCTACCGGTAAATGACATGTTTTTCCAAATACTGTCATATACGGTGACATCCAATCGTGGCCTATAAGCTGTTTTGTACGCCCACAGAGCGTCATCTAATTTCAAAGACCAATCTTTCCTTGTGGGATTCACATTATTCTCTAAAATCCTTTTAATCTCTTTGTTTGTGACTTCAACTTGTCCACTCGTCTGGGGGTTATATGCTGCTGCAATCTTATGTCTAACCCCATATCTCATCATCATCTCAAACAACCTATTACAGAAATGACTCCCTCCGTCACTAATTATGGCTCTTGGCACTCCAAACCTCGTCAAAATGATTTTCTTAAGAAACCTCAGGAGAACCCTGGCATCATTAGTAGGTGAAGCTGAAGGATGTAAGAGCTCAGATCTGTACAAAACAGATCTTTGCACAGCGGATGGATCACGATCTATAAACTACATATCATAAATAAAGGATCTAAACTTCCTACAATCTTCCAATAGTTGGATGAGTAGCCACAATCTTCCAACGTGTTCTCCAAATGGCGGTTGGTGGACACCGATCCTTGGAATTGAAACCTCCTTCATATGCATCAAGAAAAAACCGAAGTTTTTCTTCAACCAGAAACCCAAGACAAAAAACAAGTTTTTCTCTCTATTTTATGTGTGCATGTCGAAAATTTCATCTCTCATATGTGTTTGAAGAACTCTATTTATATAGGAGAGTAAATCCTTGGCCTCCAAGTTTCTAATTAATTAAATAAATAATTAAAAAGAAATCACAATAAAAGCAATCAATCAATTACAAATCAATTATCTTTTATTAATTAATTACTTACCAAGTAAATAATTAATCACACAAGAAAATCAATTCTTGCATTTTATGAGAGGGAGGCGCCACACCTTAGGGTTTTAGGCCCACAGAAACTTTTATGTGTATTATATTATTTAGCCCAACTAAATAATATTTCGCATATCAATTAATTGGCCCAGCCAATTAATTATCACTGAGGCCCAATAACAAGAAAATACTCGTATTATAGGAGCCACGTTGGGGACCATGGACCTATAACCAGTGGCTCCAATAAATTAAGTAAAATATTCATCGAACAGAATATTTACACTTGAATTATTAATTCGGGGATTACGCCACCATAAACCCGAAACTGAACTCCACAAATTATAGATATATACTTACACTCAATCCTATGAGTAATAAGCGTCCATTGATATAATCATTACATACGGACTAACCCTCCATAGACTGTCCATTCTGAGTGGGAAGTCTCCGTAAACCCGACTCAGAATATCTTATCCTTATTTACCATTAACCCCCTAATAATCAATTAGTTCACATACCGGACTAGTAGCTAATTTGTCTAACATGAACTCCCGGGATCGATCATTTTCTTAGGGCTAACAAATAAGGGGACTGTCTCTCTACTTCCCGCAAGAAGGAATGGATTCCGTGTCTGTGAAACACAGAACTACTCACTCATCATGGAATAGTGCAAACGAGAAGTGACTCAGATCAAATATCAAAGTGATCCTTAACTAACACATCAAACACTACCCCGAGACAAGTAGTACCCTGTGATCACCTCAGGATTAAGGTCAATCCATATATGATCATCTAATGATTTAATAAGTTTTCCCGATTATGGAATTATATCGAGAAACCTAGATTAAATCGGTCCAGTTCTATATGAATTCCATCATATATAAATGCCCCACTTATGTACCCTCTACCGACAGTCCGGATAAGTCTATCACACCCTAAGGTGCTCTGGGCGCATTATTGGTGTTTTAATCATGAGACCCTAAACTCTGATTAAGTTCACCACGGACTAACAGTTCAAGTATAGCACCACTAACTCAATGCTCACGTGCATGCCATACTCTGAGTTAAACGGTTACATACTGATATACTTAGGGTTTGCAGCAGTGCATTACTTACAAGCACAAAGAAAGTAATGAGATAAATTCTGTCATTCATTATCTAAAAACAATTTTACAAATTGTTTTTCGCGCACCACACCTAACAATCTCCCACTTGCACGAAATGACAAGCAACGATTGTTTTTAGAGCACACTCTTTCTCATCTTATTCACCAAACTCTCTCACTTGCTCTAAAAGCATATGAGACGTATCCCTTAATGCCGTACCCTCCAAGCACTCGACTTGGTACACTGATTAGTTAGTTTGTCGGCTCGAGACGATCTTTTGGATCGAAACGTCGCCGGTCCATCTAATCAGGCGGTACTCTCTCTCAATATGCTTTTGACCTCTAGTGACTGAGAAGATCCTTCTAAGCTATCTTTTCACCGTTTTCACAATGAAGTGATTTCGGCTCACTAGACCTGGAATTAGTCCAGATCAGGAAGGAAATTCCTAAGCTATATCGCCACTCTAGCTGCTCCGAAAGCTGCTACGTATCCGATTAATTAAAGTCGAATTGGCGGTGCTGGATTTCTCCAGACTATAGCTCCATCACAATGAGTAAACACTGAGCCCGAGATCATCCCAACAATCATCCTTAATCTGACTATAAGTCAGAATCAGTGTAGTCAACCATATTCAAGTTTGCACCCGAATATACAAGCACATTATTCCTCGTTCTTCAAAGATACTTGAGGACGTACTAAAATGCTATTCAATGCTCGAATCCGAGATTCGACTACTATTGACTTGTGATAACCTGACTTGCCGTTATACAAGAGAGACTCGATACCATTTTCTTTTTATCCGAAGATTTAGAGAATCATTCCTGGGAGGTAGGGTAGGACTACTCTCGTTGAATATTGCATATGTATATGCAAGATCATCTTGACCAATAAGACGGATGGGATAGCGAATGACTCATTCTTGTGATTTTGACCGAATTAAATTCTTAGAATATAGTCCAATTCTCTCATCCAGAGAATCTTGGCGTGTCAGTTTCCGACTTCAGATAGCACACCCATGTTGTTTCCAACCGTTGCAGTGTTATCATTCATGAACACTAATACTACTACTTTACCAATAATGATATCCAGTCTATGAAAGACATATCAATATTTTGGTCAAGTCCACATATTTTAAAACATGTGACTTTAAATGACCGAGAGGTTCTCTTAAATCCACAAAGGATATAAGCCCCGGCAGTCATCCTGCCATTTGTTCTAACCAAGACCCTTCTGTTCCGAATGAATCCAGACTCCATTTTTCGGCAAGAAAGTCTCAGGGAATCACCCCTATTTTCTGCTTCTAACGAAAGCTACCAAGACTGAGTGGTGAGAGATTTCAAGGTCTGGTTAACTCTCTAATTGTCAGGGAATCACCCCTAGACCACTCAGCTTTGCGCTGAAAGTTTAAACTTTCCTATTCATTCGACTCTTTTCCGTGTAGATCCAATTGCTCCCACTGGGCCTGAGACACTCAGGTGGTTCTACAAGAGGCCGAACAGAACTGGACTACCAAAACATCATTCACAGGGTTAAGGCTTTCAACCCAACCTCTATGATCAAAATCCTATACGGCCCACCAAGAGCCATAAATTATCAATCACCCTAGCAGACTGTAAAGTCCACAAAACCACAATGGGTCAATGGTTAAACCATACTCCCACTCCATTTTGGGTGGATTGACATTCTGATCTAGTAGTATTTATCAGTGTAATCACCAACAACCGATGTTGGACATGGTCTGATTAAATCAGATAGTAACTACCTTTGGGTAACCGTACTCCAAGGTTTAAGGCTGTTACTTATAGATTTTATCAGAAGGCTTGTGACAGTTTAACCGTCACTTTATGATCTCATGAATCTTATAACCAACCTTCACTCGTCACATTAATATATTTCACGAACAGTCACAATCTGAACGTATGCGTGAAATCTCCAGTCCTACCTTAAAGCATTAAGTGCTAAATGCGTACATTTACAGAAGTGGTGTGAACCGAATTCATTCCTTATCATAAATTCACTAGCATCTTCTAGGTAGACTTCTCGGTTTACATAATAATGTTAACCGTTATTTTGCAACCAATTATCTTAATCGAGTTTAGCAGTGTATTGTAGCACATCAATAACTATATAGGCAAGTCTATGGTTTCTTTCTCAATGAAAAACATTCCACTAGGAGGCAAGCCGAGCATCAGTCCCAAGACTATGTGATAGCCAATTTCTGAGAATTGAATACTCTATTCTCTGCTAAGATCAGAGACTCCTCCTCGTATTCTTTATATAAACTAAACTGTGTTTCGAGTAGTTATCAGACAAAAATGTCACCACTCAAAAACTCCCATTAGCTTGTATCTCTCACTCGACCCCGAAGGTCATAATGAACAAGCTATGTTACTTCTTCAGATCTATTACCCTTTCCCAATTGAAAGGGAGCTTAGTCATTGTTCCTTTGAGACAGTGTTCCGAGACTGGGAGATAGGAATCACCCTTAGCCAGTCGTTAGGTCTTATCTCTAGGATATATTCACTAATTAATAGATTTTGAAGAATTGTTTATCTTAATACGGAAACCGTTCGCCTATAATAGTTTAAGACGTGTTACATATACCTTTTTAGCATTTTTTAGTGGTTCTGACTTTATCAAACAAAAGTCCGAGTCTCGGATTCGTACTACAAATTTCATATTCACTTTCTATGAGGCAACAATTTGTCGAGTTGAAAGTGAATCCATTTGTTCCAACGAATCTGAAAACAGGAAAATAAATTTTCCATGATATTCAAGGATCGAATCCAAAGTTCATTTCCTCATACCACTCTCACTCTTCTAGCTGAAATTACTGCCTGTTGTCTACTCTATTAATCGTTAATGCAAAGCTTCATTGTTCTTTCAAAGAACTTAGCTCCCGAGTCGAGTTACTCGGTTAAGAAAGTCGCTAAGGTTAGTGTTCTGAAATCACTTTCCTTATCCTCTACTTTCTTTAATTAATATTTCGGCTTAGCCTCAAACTTAGTTTAGATGATTTCCCATTCTTGACTTTCCTTAAAAGGAAATAGTCTTCAACTAGTAGTTCGTTTGAGTAGACACTACTCGTGAACTGTGGGATGTGTAATGAAAGCGTTACCCAGTGGGACTAATTTTCTAATAAATCTGAAATACGACAAAAACATAAGATTAAAGCTCCCACTAGTTTATCGGTTCCAAATACCGTCTAACTAGCAACACCTTAATTTATGATTCTTCAATTTTTCTATTGGAAAATTTCTCGTGTAGTCACTACACAATTAAAAATTCACTAGAAGAATTTTACCGTCCCAACCATATTTTAATCTAACTACGGTTGTCTCTCGTTCAACACGAGTGACAGCAGTGACATATTTATTTACGTCACTTAAGTCTTGATGGCTCAAGAGAAATATCTCTTTCAAAAGATTAATCGCATGTATTATTAATAAGTACAATGTTCTAGTTACTTATCACTTTTAACAAAGTCGTTACTAGTCAATTTAAAACATACACTAGCAGTCTAGTACCCTATAGAGATATATAAATTGTTGTAAATAAAATTGACAGAAAATAAATCCAAATTATACCCTACTAATTGATTTTAGGAACTATAAACTAATGCATAGTCTATCCTACCATTCCAAGGATTTAGTCTCACACCTGAGTGCCGACTTAGGGTTGGTCAAAGAGGTGACGACTAAATTGAGATCAACTCTCTCGATGATTAAATGGAATCGAACATCCAATTTTAATCCTCGATTACCTTTCTTTTTCAGCCAAGGTATTACCAAAAATACCTATAATGAGTGTGACCTACTGTTTCAGATTTTTAGGCAGACCCCGAGTGTGCCGCCTTAGGGTCGGTCAGTGACCCGACGAGTACCCAAAATCCTATCCTTTCGGAAACCAAGCCTTGAATTTTGATAGCGGTGAAGGCCTTCCTTAGGGAGGCTGGCACGAGGTGTCACCATTCTCTCAAGTTTCTTGTGTCAACAGTAGAGGCCGTGGGGTCGGCTATCGCCTTCCCCGCTCCCACTCAATATTTTTGAAAAAGTGGTGGGTTTACAGATTTTGTTTTGGACATGATGTATCTTTAAGGAACAATAAATCATGGGCCCGAATGGTGTCAGTTATGTGGGCTAGCCCACCCTACCTATTCGTTGGAACATATGTGACCATCGGACGGATCAGGGCTAGGGGAGCTCCGTTGAGCTGTAGTCGCTCGTCGAATTAGCTCAGCCTTGCCGGACCCCCGTGCAAACGCCACACGTGGAGGGTTAAGTCGATCGAGCCGTGGCTCAGTTGACCACCCATCCATGGTTTGACCTCTTTCTAACCATATTCGTCCATAATTGTTCAATCTCTTAACATCAAACTTTCACGTAGACACTACGGACAAAAAACGCAATCTCGTCGAGGTTTCGGGATTTTACTCCCTATGCTTTCGCAAGGTGGGATTCACCGAGAATCCATCACCTAACCATGACGATCGACAAAAACCGGAATCCACGGTTTCCCAAATTGGTTTCTAATTAATATCTTACAATTAATTAAAACTAATCGCGTGTTATATACATGCCTAACTAATTCCTCGAATTAATTTCTACATCTATATGCATATGGAGTGGAATTCATGATATGATGCATGTCATGGCAATTTTCCAGTTCTACGCATACATCCTAAGCATACATACTAGTGCGGAAAATAAAAATCAAGATGGACCGTTGGCACCCCTGTATCTAACCTATTAGAAAATAAATAAATAAACCCTAACTAGGGTTTACTAGTTTCTAATACAATCTGCTGCTGATCCGTTTCATCGATGATCGGGCATCCAAACGAACTCTGATTGTCACGAAACTTTGTGGGCCTGATCAAAACTCCTTCCGATTCAATATGGACGGTTGGATCCGAGTTTCGATGGCCCAATTTTCTCCAGAAATCCGCCGATCCAACTACTGCATCTGTTTATAACTGCAGCGCAGCAGTGTCTTCCCGGAGCCGATCGGGCATCAAGACAAAACCCGATCGACCTAAAACTTTTAGGGCTTGTTCATAACTCCATTTTAGTCATTCTGAACGGTCGGATCTTTGTCTCAACGTTCCAAACTCTTCCAGAAATGCGACGAACTCACAGCTAGGGCTTTTATGGCTGCTGTGCTTTTCTGTTACAGCGGCAACTTTATTGCAGCGATCTGATATCGAGACGGACTCCGATCGACACCAAATTTTGGAGTGTTTGTTCATAAACTTTTGATCTTTATTCTGACCGGAGGGATTGTCGCTTCCACGGCTCCATCAACGGAAAAAACAGAAAAACCGAACAGCAACAAAACAGATCTATTTCTAGAAAATTTAAAATTACATCAACAAATAAATTATAAAATTTCCTATACTCATATAACAAATTTATATGAGTTTACAATAGATCTAACGGGTAAACAGTGCCAACCCCAATCCATCTCTTCAACCACAACAACCAATCACATATGCATATTTAAAAAAATATCTACATGCAATTTCACTCCTTTTAAATCGTTTATCTATGAATATAATTCATAGATCGTGGAACCTTGCTCTGATACCACATTAAGGATGTAAGAGCTCAGATCTGTAAAAAAACAGATCTTTCCGCAGCGGATGGATCACGATCTATAATCTACATATCATAAATAAAGGATCTACACTTCCTACAAGGGGGTTTAGATCTACTTACCAATAGTTAGTTGAGTAGCCACAATCTTCCAACGTGTTCTCCAAACGGCGGTTGGTGGACACCGATCCGTGGAATTGAAACCTCCTTGATATGCATCAAGAAAAAACCTAAGTTTTTCTTCAACCAGAAACCCAAGACAAGAAACAAGTTTTTCTCTCTATTTTATGTGTGTATGTCGAAAATTTCTTCTCTCATATGTCTTGGAAGAACTCCCTTTATATAGGAGAGTAAATCCTTGGCCTCCAAGTTTCTAATAAATTAAATAATTAATTAAAAAGAAATCACAATAAAAGCAATCAATCAATTACAAATCAATTATCTTTTATTAATTAATTACTTACCAAGTAAATAATTAATAATACAAGAAAATAAATTCTTGCATTTTATGAGAGGGAGGCGCCACACCTTAGGGATTTAGGCCCACAGAAAATGACTTTTCTCTGTATTATATAATTTATCCCAACTAAATAATATTTCGGATATCAAATAATTGGCCCAACCAATTAATTATCACTGAGGCCCAATAACAAGAAAATACTTGTATTATAGGAGCCAGGTTGGGGACCATGGACCTATAACCAGTAGCTCCAATAAATTAAGTAAAATATTCATCGAACAGAATATTTACACTTAAATTATTAATTCGGGGATTACGCCACCATAAACCCGAAACTGAACTCCACCAATTATAGATATATACTTACACTCAATCCTATGAGTAAATAAGTGTCCATTGATATAATCATTACATACGGACTAACCCTCCATAGACTTTCCATTCTGAGTGGGAAGTCTCCGTAAACCTAACTCAGAATATCTTATCCTTATTTACCATTAACCCCCTAGTGATCAATTAGTTCACATACCGGACTAGTAGCTAATTAGTCTAATATGAACTCCCGGAATCGTTCATTTTCTTAGGGCTAACAAATAAGGGGACTGTCTCTCTACTTCCCGCAGGAAGGAATGGATTCCGTGTCTGTGAAACACAGAACTACTCACTCATCAGGGAATAGTGCAAACGAGAAGTGACTCAGATCACATATCAAAGTGATCCTTAACTAACACATCAAACACTACCCCGAGACAAACAGTACCCTGTGATCACCTCAGGATTAACGTCAATCCATATATGATCATCTAATGATTTAATATGTTTTCCCGAAAACGAAATTATATCAAGAAACCCAGATTAAATCGGTCCAGTCCTATCTGAATGCCATCATATATAAATGCCCCACTTAGGTACCCTCTACTGCTAGTCCGGATAAGTCTATCACACCCTAAGGTGCTCTGGGCGCATTATTGGTGTTTTAATCATGAGACCCTAAACTCTGATTAAGTTCACAACGGACTAACAGTTTAAGTATATCACCACTAACTCAATCCTCACGTGCATGCCATACACTGAGTTAAGCGGTTACATACTGTTTACGGTGATTTTTACGATTTATATTACTTTATTTCGTAACAATATCCTTCGTATTTTATTAATTTTTATAGAAAATTAAGTGTTTAATGGATTTATTGAAAGAATCAAGTTGGAAAGTATTAGAGTGCAAAGTCGGGTTATTTACGTGATTTTATTAGCAATTGTCTATTTATATATGTGATGTTACACTTTGCACGTTTTTATTATGTTGTAGGTACGACGAGCATATCGTGGAACGAGTCAACGAGCTGAAGGATTTCGAACAACATTTTATTTGAAGACTTATCTAGAAGGACAAAATTGGAATTATTATATTTTTATTAGGGTTTAGTTTTTACTTTTAAAGAAAAGGAAACAGGATAATTATTACCCTAGCTCGAAGAAGGTTATAAAAGGACGCAGTCATTGGAACAGAGAAGACACGAAAAAGCATCTGGAGAACAGAGGCGACAAGAAAAAGCAAAAAAAAAAGTGTAGGGCTCGGTCGACGGAACCCTGACACTCGGTCGACCGAGTGTTTTTGTATTTTTTTTATTTTATTTTATTTTTCTCCGGTGGGACCATGGTCAGAGGCTGAGGCTTTCTTGAACGAGCTTTGTGAAACCGATCGTTGCAGCATCTCAATTTCGACTCTTTGGATTGTTTGTGAGTTTTAATGAGATTGTATCTTTTCTATGTTTTTATTGTTATTATGCAATTTCATTGATAAATGTATTGCTGTTTGATGTTTAATATTTGATGAGAATCGTTGTTAAACTAAGATCACCATAGTAAAGATTGGATTTCTAATCTAATTAACGATAGTTGTTAGGTTGAATATCTAGGTTACGAGATTGATAAATTTCACACCTTGATAATTAAAGCGTTAATCTTTAGGATCGATGGACGAAAAAGATTGATAGGTGAATTTTTCTAAGATGTTAGAAATTCATACTTATGATAGGTGAACCACAATTCTTATTAAATCATCACTAGACAACCTTAGAGAAGAAATTGAGGGTTGCGGGATCGGTGGATCATTGCTTGTTCGTTGTTAAATTTATTGAAAAAAATCATTTGTTATCACCATAGCAATTTTATAATTTTTATTTAGTTTATAGAATAGAATTATTTTCGTTATTCGGTTCGCAACTATCTTCGCTGCCTTTAGATTTTTAATCTTCTGTCCATTTTAACTTTATTGTTTTCATTACTAGTTCATTTTGTTTTGTTATTTTAGTTGTAGTCTTTAAATTGTTTAGGATAGGACGTTTTTACTTCTCGTGACAACTTTAGGAAAATTAATCAAACTAGACAAGGACGATTCCCTGTGAGTTCGACTCCGGTTTTAATCATTATACTACGATCCCTGCACTTGGGGTAAACTGGATTTATTTTATTACTTGTTATATTTCGTTTAGCATAAAATCCGAGACAAGTTTTTGGCGCTGTTGCCGGGGAATCGGTACGGTTGTCTGGTTTTTATTAATTTTTCCGTTTCTGTTTTGATTTTTCGTAGGCAGGTGCTCTTAGTTTCTCTGTTTACATAAAAAAAAAAAAATAATAACAATTTTCGTTCGGTCGACCGAACCCTGACACTCGGTCGACCGAGTGTTATAAAAAAAAAATTATTTTTTTTCTGTTCTCTGTTCTGTTCTGTATTATAGTCTCTTTTTCTGTTTTATTTACGTTTTTTTACTTTAGATTTTAGTGTAGCCTTTGTAAGAAATTTGTGCGGACATCTTGTTTTTGGTTTTGGTTTATGCAAACTCGAGTCAGAAAGGTCCACTGCTGTACACCCCTGACCTCGAGCGAACCATAGTCAGACCAAACAGGCGAAGAGTCCGTCCTGCGGTTCTTTCAGACGAAGTAAACACAGCCGATCTAGATTTTGAACGAAATCTAGCAGAAGAGATTCAAGAAATCGTCATCATGGTTGCAAACGATAGACGTACGTTGGCTGACTACGCCATGCCTGGTGAAATCAAAGTCAACCCAGCGGTCGTTTTGCCGGCTATTACTGCTACAACATTTGAACTTAAACAGGTCTTATCCAAATGATGCAACACGCATCTATCTTTCATGGTTTCCAATCTAAGAATCCTCACACTCATGTACACACATTTTTAGAAATATGTGGTACAACTCGCATACAAGGGGTAAATGAGGATGCGATTAAATTGAAATTGTTTCCATTTTCCTTGAAAGGGGAGGCAAAAGAGTGGTACAACTCTTTGCCTGCCAAGTCAATTACAACCTGGGTTGAACTCGAGCATGAGTTCCTGAGTCAATATTTCCCACCCTAAAAAATGGCCCAGTGCCTGAATGAAATCTTCACATTTTTCCAAAGGGAAAATGAATCTTTCTTTGACTGATGGAAGAGATTTAAAGCTCTCCTGCGAAAATGTCCTCATCATGGTTTAGACTTGCAGAGGCAAGTAAACACTTTCTTTAGTGGGTTGACTGAACTCACCAAGGGCATGGTCAACAGTTCTTCAGGAGGAGCATTCTTAAGAAAAACGCCTGAAGAGGGGTGGGCATTATTCAAGATATTTCCAAGTATAACTATGCCCCTTCATCTCATGCTATCCGGACACCCCCTCCACCTAGGATTGAGGAGGTGAACATGCAAAATCAGATCGCCATGCTGCAACAGCAGGTGGCGGCTCTTAAAATGTCCCCTAATCCTATGGGTCGAATCGGTCATTCCTCGGAACTCTCAAGTTCTGTTCCGTGAAAGTTGTTGTCAACCTGGCCATGTGGTTGGCCAGTGTCAGTTTATTTCCCCTCCTACTTATCAAGTCAATATTGTCTAGAATCAGGGACAGTTCCGTCCAGTCACGTGCCAGACATGTGATAATGTGGGGCATACCGCTCGTTTCTGTCCTATGGTTGGACAGAACGCTGAAGTCAATACGTTTAGTGGCCAGCAAAATCAGAGATTCAACAATCGGTTCTCTGGCCAAAGCAATTTTCAAAATCGGGGTTTCAATCAAAACCCGAATTCAATCAGAACCATAATATGAATTTTTCCAATCAAAATCGGAGGTTCAACCAGAATTGGCGAACAATCTAAATCCGATGTTTCAAAGTCGGTCTAGCCAATCTTTCCCACAAAACTTCCAGAACTCTCAAGGCCCCTCTCAATCTAGTGATCTTGAAAGCAAATTGGACTCCTATCGGAAGGAGCAGAATAATAATTTCCAATTCATTCTTAGCACAATTAAGAATCTTGAGAGGCAGCTCGGGCAAGTAGCTGACCAAAAAGCTTCTAGACCCTCGGGGCAATTACCTACCTTTATTGAGAAGAACCCCAAGGGTGGTCAAGTGGCTCGGACCGAGTTAAATCAAAGCCAATGCAATGATCTAGTTCCCACAGTTCCTTATGGTAGAGAAGAGGCCAGTACTATGAATTTGAGATCCGGCACTCAGCTTAGTGGTCCCCCGAACCAGGGAAACCAATAACCCCTCCTGCCAATGATGAGGCAGGAGGGGAAGTCGAGCGCCCATGTTTCCCTGTCTGGATGAGAGTACTCGGTGGATGATCCCCCGAGAAATAAAGAGTTTGATAGTACTCAGGTGTCTGATCCCCGGAGAAATAAAGAATTTAGTGAGAGTCGGTGGCTGATCCCCTGACTGGTAAGAAAGGTGAAAAGGCGGTGAGGTGGAAAGATTTGGAAGATAAAGCTGTTAGTTCATCCTCAAAGAAAGTGTTTTCTGAGAGTGATTTAAAGAAACTTCCGTTTCCACCTAGAAAAACCAACATCTCCTTGCATGAAGACAAAAAGTATGAAAAAGTGCTTAATCTTCTTAAAAATACTCAGGTAAATCTTCCATTATCTGATGTTTTGGTTGAGATGCCTAAGTATACAAAGTTCATCAAGGATGTTGTTTCCTCCAAAAAGAAGCTCGAAGACATGGATCAGTTGATTGGTGAGAATTGCTCTATGATTAGTTATGATGAGTTGCCGATCAAGAGGGGTGACCCTGGGAAATTTGTGCTCACATTGTTGATGGGAGGCTTAGTCTTTCCAAATTCTTTATGTGACCTAGGTGCATCCATTAGTCCGATGCCATTGTCTGTTTGTAAACAGCTTGGACTAGATGGTCTTTTAGAACCCACAACCATGAATCTTCAATTCACTGATAGATCTTCCAAGAAAGCTGTTGGGATATTAAAGGATGTTTTAGTTCAAATTGATAGATTCACTTTCCCAGTTGACTGGTATGTCCTGGACATTGGGAAGGATGAGAACGTCCCTTTAATACTCGGCAGACCTTTTCTTTCTACAGCCCGAGCCCTCATTGATTGTGATGGTGGCAAAGTGACTATACGAGTTGGTGATCAGGAGGTGAGCTACAATGTCTCTAAAGCTATTCAGAGACCCTCTGATTATCCAACCGGCTTCTCCATTGAAGACATGTCAGATGACTTTAACGACTACATGGAAAAGCAAGTCATGGCTGTTGAGGCTGAATATGAGCGATTAGTAGAGAATCTGAATAATCATGGTTGGGTGAGTCTAGAACAACTAGGAGCTGAATTTGATGAAGGTTCGTTGAAAGGAGAAGCTTTGGCAGTAGGTCCACTGAGTAAACTCGGTGATGTTGAGTTGAAAAGTGGGGAGCTTAAATCTAGTTTAGAAGAACCACCTGCAGATTTGGTACTGAAGCCATTGCCTAAGCATCTGAAATATGTGTTCTTGAGAGAAGATGACAAGCTTCCATTAATTATCTCTGCCAAGTTATCCCGGTTAGAAGAGATGAAGTTGTTGAATGTGTTAAGAAAGAATGAGAAAGCCTTTGGATGGAAAGTGGGAGACATCAGAGGGATATCTCCTGACATATGCATGCACAAGATAAAGACTGAAGAGGGTGCTAAGTGTGTTAGACAGCCCCAGAGGAGGCTCAACCCTCACATGCAAGAAGTAGTTAAGAAAGAGATTATCAAGCTTTTGGACATGGGTATTATTTTTGCGATTGCTGACAGTGAATGGGTGTCCCCTACTCAAGTAGTTCCTAAGAAAGGAGGAATTACTATCGAGAAGAATGAAAAGGGTGAAGAAATAGCATTGAGGCTAGTGACGGGTTATAGAGTCTGTATTGACTACAGAAAACTCAATGAAGTCACGAAAAAAGATCATTTCCCCCTCCCTTTCATTGACCAGATGCTTGAGCGTCTGGCGGGACATGCATTCTACTGTTTTCTTGATGGTTATTCGGGATATTTCCAGATACCCATAGACCCAGTCGACCAAGAAAAGACAACTTTTACCTGCCCTTATGGTACATTCGCTTACAGGTGAATGCCATTCGGTCTCTGCAATGCCCCAGCTACATTGCAAAGATGTATGCTGGCAATCTTTGATGGGCTTGTCGAGAAGTGTATGGAGATATTCATGGATGATTTCTCGGTCTTTGGTCAATCCTTCGATCACTGTCTTGCTAATCTTGATCAAGTATTATTCCATTGTGTGGAAAAGAACTTAGTCCTAAACCGGGAAAAATGCCACTTTATGGTAGACGAAGGAATAGTTCTTGGCCACAAGATATCAGAAAGAGGAATAGAAGTTGATAGGGCCAAAGTTGAAGCTATAGAGAAGATGAATTTCCCTAAAAATGTGCGTGAAGTAAGAGGTTTCCTTGGACATGTTGGTTTTTATAGGAGGTTCATTAAGGATTTTTCCAAGATAGCTAAGCCCCTTTCTACTTTACTTAGAGAATATGTCGCTTTCAATTTTGATGACAGTTGCAAGCATGCGTTTGATGAGCTTAAGAGTCAACTGATTTCCGCCCTGATCCTTATCTCTCCTGACTGGAACCTACCCTTTGAACTCATGTGTGATGCATCCAACTATGATGTTGGTGCGGTCTTAGGTCAGCGTATTAAGGGAAAATTCCAGCCCATCTCTTACGCCAGTCACACACTGAACCCCACACAAGTAAACTACACGACCCTGAAAAGGAAATATTGGCTGTAGTCTTTGCAATGGACAAATTTCGTAGTTACTTGTTGGGCGCCGCAATCCTTGTTTGGATTGATCACGCTGCTCTGCGCTATCTCATGATGAAGAAAGATGCTAAACCGCACCTACTACGTTGGATACTGATCCTGCAAGAATTTGATGTTCAAATTAAGGATAAAAAGGGCAGTGAAAACGTAGTAGCTAATCATATTTCGAGAATGCAGAATGAAGTAGAGAAAGAGCCTGAAGACATAGACCTTTACTTTCCTCTAGAAAATGTTATGCATATAGACGAGTGCACTCCGGATGTTCCGTGGTACTCCTCTATCGTCAACTACCTGCATTCCCAGTACTTAAATCCATAATTTTCTTATCGGGAGAAGAAGAAATTTTTCTCGATTTGAAAACCTTTGTGTGAGATGAACCTTACCTCTTTAAAATCTGTAAAGATGGATTGTTGAGAAGGTGTGTTCCCGAATCGAGCAATGAGATATCATTGAACAATGTCACAGTGGGCCTCCTGGTGGCCACTTTGGTCCCTGGAAAACCGTTGCTAAAATCTTTAAATCCGGTTTCTATTGGCCCACGATTTTCAAGGATTCATAAGCTTTCTGCAAGGCTTGTGATAGGTGCCATTGAACCGGAGCTTTAACTAGGCGTTTCGACATGCCATTGAAGCCCATTTTAGAATGTGAAGTCTTTGATGTATGGGGTATTGATTTTATGGGCCCGTTTCCATCTTCCTGTGGAAACAAATACATCCTCGTCTGCGTTGACTATGTATCAAAATGGGTGGAGGCTCAAGCCACTTCTTGCAATGACCACAAAACGGTCATGAGCTTTCTGAAGAAAAATATTTTCGTGAGATTTGGATGTCCCCGCGCCTTAATCAGTGATGAGGGAACGCACTTCTGCAACCGGCCATTAGAAAAAGTCCTTGAGAAATATGGCGTCCGGCACAAAATTGGCACACCATATCATCCTATGACTAGTGGCCAGGTTGAGAGAAGTAATCAAAGTTTGAAGATGTTGGACATATTTCTTAGATTTGATGATGAGTGCCATACTAGCTGTTATAGTGCAAAGGCAAAAAGATGTCTAGATAAAATGTATAGGTTTATTAGAGTTTGATTCATAAATAGGTTTGATCAAACAAGCACTGTAAAGGGCTGCTGATTGATATCAGCAGACTGTCTAGGTCAGTAGGGTATATAGGTCAGTAGACTGGTCAGGAACCTGCTGAAGACTGAAGGCTGAGGGTTCAAACTCAGTAAATGAAGGCTAAGGGATCAAACTTAGTATTTAAAGTCAAGGATATGGAATCAGAATTTAGGCAAGTCTGTGATGACCTAAACTGATTACATATGCCTTGTGTAGAAGGTCTAAGTTCCATAAGTTGGATGATGTTTGGAACTTAGTTACATTTAAAATGATGTAATCTAACTACACAAATAAAAGTTAGATAGAAGTAATCAGCTGCATTGTATTTTATATACAGTTATATGATGATCAGCAGACTGATAGGTATCTCAGCAGACTCATGAACCTGCTGATGTATTACCTCGATTAATTCAAGATTATCTTGGAAGATTACATGGATAAGGACAGCCAACTACCTCTGACTTATCAAGAAAATCAAAGGCTTAGATTAAAAAGACGTTGGGATGACTTTTATTTTTATCCATTGGATACAAGTCAAAGGGGTGGACAGACTGCACTGTCAAAAAGGAATTCTGACAGTGTCAGTCCTATGAATAGAGACAGAATGCAGATCAGATGGGACAAATACAAGGAACGGTCACATTTGAAATTCAAATACAAGTCACATGCATTCTTGCCTATAAATAGAAGACTTTCAACTCAAGAAAAAGGTATGAATTTTTGGGATAAACTTTAAGTGACAATACTGAGCTGAAAAACACCCTGCTGAACTTACTGAGCTTAAGGCTGCTGATCTAGTTATTTTCTTCAAGTGCATTCTGTGTTCAAGCTGCATCAAGCATACACACTTGAAGACTGCAAGCTGCTTGTTACATCATCCTAATCAAGCTGCTGCAACTGAATCATTTATTTGATTCATTCTTTATTTTATAAAGAACCTGCTGAAGACAGTGAAGCATCTGTTAAGTGTGAAAGACTGTTGTTTGTGGTGGAGCTGGTGAAGAGGCAATCCTACCCTTCAAGGACCAGTGGAAGACTCAGGAGCAGCAATCCTACCTGTTCCCGGTTTTCAGTTTGTGAAGCCATAGCTATTGGTGAAGGACAAACAACTTAGGAATCTTTGTAAAAGCTACATCAAAGATCTCTAGTGAATTTCCTCCAACATCACAGGAGAAGAGTGGACTGACAGGATTACATCACCTGGAACCACTATAAAATCGGGCTATTTACTTTCGGCATTTACTTTCTGCACTTAGTTTATATCACTCATCAACCTACTGAATCTAGCAACTGAAATCACACACCTGCACTACTAAGTATCTAATACTTAGTATCATATTTAACAACAAGTAATAAGGCTTAATTTTGATATTATTCCGCTGCACAAATTCAGCAAACTGAACTATCAGTAGACTACTGTTTATCAGCAGGCTACTGAAGTCTCAGCAGACTACTGAAGTATCAGCAGACTGCTGACGTTGTAGAATTTGTTAACTCAAAAAGTTTTAAGTGTTAAGTTTATTCACCCCCCCTCTAAACTTAACCAAAGCCTTTTCAAGGGACCAACAATTGGTATCGGAGCAGTACTTCTGTTCTGAAGGAATCCTACTTGTTGTGCTTGTGAAAATTCTTTAAAACTTTCTTTCAAGTTACTGATTTTCAAGACTTGCATCATGGACAACACACAGTATGCTAGAACTATGTTGATGTGTTCTCTTGATAGATTTGATGAGTATAAACGTCGAATGCATGCATATCTTGCTGCTACTCATGATGAGATGATGGATGTACTAACTGAAGGACCACTGGAGATTACAAAGGCAGTAACAGTGGGTGACAGAACTGAGTACATTCCTAAACCAAAAAGAGAACGGAATGCAGAAGACAGAAAAAGAGCAAACCTCAACAACATTGCTATTGATATCATTTACAGAACCTTGGATATCAATATGTATATGAAGGTTAAAGATTGCAAGACTGCAAAGGAACTTTGGGATAAGATTCACTTAATCTGTGAAGGCACTGATGCAATAAAGAAGAACAAAATCAGTGTGGCCAGAAAGAGGTTTCAAAAGTTCAAGATGCTACCTAATGAAACTATTGAGCAAATGGAATCAAGATTCAATGCAATCCTGGATGAACTTACCCTGCTGAGTGTAAGTTATTCAAAAGAGGAAATAAACACCAAAATCTTGGAAGCTCTACCTGCAAAAGATGTTTGGAAAATGAAGGTGACTGCAATTGAAGAAATGAGAAAGTTGCATGAAGAAGACACCTTCAAATTATTTTCAGATTTAAAGGCTTATGAATTTAGCAAAAAGCTTGTGCCTGAAACTGAAAAGGAAGAGCCAAAGACCACAGCATTGGCTGCTTCACATCATGAAGATACATCAGGAGGACAGGATGATATGCTGGATGAGATGCAAGGACAAATTGCCCTACTGAGCAAGAAAATCAGGATGATGAAGACTGGAAAGGCCCCTGCAAGAAATTTTACAAAAAGGCCTACTGAAAGAAGGAAAGAAGAACCAAGGAAAGATAATGATTATTTGTGCTTTCATTGCAAGAAACCAGGACACTTTAGACCTGACTATCCTGAACTAAAACAAGGCAAGGAACCTGATTATCTCTGCTTCAACTGCAAGAAGCCTGGACATTTTAGACCTGATTGTCCAGACCTACTGAAGACCAAGAGTCAACAAAGAAGACATGGCAAGAAGGCTATGGTTGCTGAAGATGAATCAGGATATGATGTGGAATCTGAAAAAGGAAATGAATCAGATGATACAGCACTGGTTGCTGATATGGAGGATTATGCTTTGATGGCCAATATGGATGAAACCGAGGAGGTATACAACACTGTATCTATCAATACTCCTGCTGAAAGTGATTGTGAATCAACTTGTGGTTCAAATCCTAGAAATTCTGACAACAATGAGACTTTGGATGCCATCCTTAATCAACTGAGGATAATACAATCTGGCTATGAGGTTGTGAAGGCTGAAAAAGAAACTCTTGAGTTAGAAGTTGGAAGATTGAAAGCTGAATTAAGGGTTCTCAAGGGTAAGGAAAAAGATGTTGAACAGAATCAAAATAAGTCTGCTGAACATCCAGCAGCCTCTGAATCTGTTGAACCATCTTGTTCCAATACTGCATACAAATCAGGAAAGCCTTATGGGGATAGAACAGGGCTTGGATTTGGAACTCAACAATCTAACAAGAGTGGATCCAGTAAGGTTACTGAACCTAGTACCAGAATTGGTCCTAAGTTTGTACCTGCACTAGATCCAACTCCCAGTAAGGTTGCTGAAGCAGTAAAACCCAATGAGAATGCTTCAAGGAAGCAAAATCAGAAGTCTAAGAAGTCAACAGCTCCTAGTAAAAAGAATAAATCCAAAAATAGGACTGCTGTGCCTTCTAAGCCTGCTGATAGCAGACCTGCTACCAAGTCTGCTGGACCACAGAAGGGTAAGAAACATAAATATTCCAAGGATAAGAATCCCAAACCCAAAAATGTTAATCATTCAAGGGATACTTATCTCAGGGGGAAAGGTAGACTATTTCCCACTGATGATGATTGGAACATTCCTGCATCTACTATTAGAAACAACAAGTATAACCATGCAGCTAGGGTAAAACCTAGGCAATGGGATCAACAGAGGACTTACACAAGACCTCAGCAGACTCCATATTATAGGGCTGATTCTAACAGACAGCACACCTATGGTTATGCAACTGTTTCTAACAACAAGAATCACTTCAAACAGCATTATAAACCAAAAGGCCAGAAAACATATGTGAATCCTACACAACCTACTGTTAGAACTTATGGATGTGTGGAATACATGTATGAACCAAAGTATGACACATTCAAGAGAAGACCTTATGGAGACATGCCAAGAGTCATGCTTACCACTGACCATTATGGACCCAAACAGGTTTGGGTACCTAAAAGATGGTCCAAGGGTGAATTTTGGCAACAAGAACACACCTGGATATACAAGGGGATATGGCACACTTATCAGAAATGGACTCACAATCAAGAATGTTGCATATGTGGAAGGACTGGACTACAACTTGCTGAGCACTGGACAATTCTGTGACATGGGATACAAGGTCACTTTTGACAAAGACAACTGTATTGTCATTAGTGAAAGAGGTGATCAAGTTGTACTTGCTGGTAGAAGACAACAGAACATGTATGTTGTGGATTGGTCTACTGCAGTTCCAGAAACCTGCCTGATAGTGCATACCAAGTCTGAAATAAATTGGTTATGGCACAAGAAGTTGAATCACTTAAACTTTGATGATATTAATCAGTTGGTGAAGAAGAAACTGGTGGTTGGTTTACCTGAGATCACATTCAAGAAGGATGCTATATGTGATGCTTGTCAGCAAGGTAAACAGATAAAGTCAAGCTTCAAATCAAAGACCAAACAATCAACAAATAGAGTGTTGGAGCTGATGCATATGGATCTTTTTGGACCAATAACTCCAACAAGTGTAACAGGAAAGAAGTACACTCTAGTGGTTGTGGATGATTATTCTAGATACACTTGGGTGATATTCATGAACAAGAAAAGTGAAACACTTCATAGCATGCCTAATCTTTTGAAGAGATTACAAAATGAGAAAAGTTTAACAGTTATAAAGATAAGATCAGATCAGGGTACTGAATTTCTCAACAAAGTTATAAGAGAATATTGTGAACAGAATGGTGTACTACATCAACTTGCTGCTGCTGGTACACCTCAGCAAAATGGGGTTGCTGAAAGAAGAAACAGAACTTTAAAGGAAGCAGGAAGAACAATGATTTGTGAGGCATTGCTACCTGAAAGATATTGGGCTGAAGCAGTAAATACAGCATGCTATACACAAAACAGAACTTCAGTAAACAAGAAGCTGCTGAAGACACCTTATAAGGTTTGGAATGGAAGGAAACCTAACATATCCTATTTCCATCCATTTGGAAGCAAATGTTTTATCCTAAATCATAAGGTACATCTGAAAACTTTCCAACCAAAATCAGATGAAGGAATTTTCTTGGGATACTCTTCAGTCAGCAGAGCATTCAGGGTACTGAACAAGAGGTCACTGAAACATGAAGAAACAATTCATGTTGTGTTTGATGAACCTAAGTTTACTGGTATGGAAGATGAAGATTGTGAACCTGCTGAAAATCAACAAGTCACTGATCCAGATTGTGTTGAAGTTTTGGAAAGATTCAATGACTTAAAAGTTTCTGATACTGCCCCTGCTGAACACCCTGCTGATAATGTTACTGATGCAACAACTGAAGCAGTTCAAGGATCTGCTGAACCCCCTGTAGAAGAAGCTACATCAGACCCTACTGAAGATGATGTTCCTGATAACCAAAATCCACAATGGTTAAGGAATCACCCTGCTGAACAAGTTATTGGCAATGTACAGCAAGGTGTAAGGACTAGAAGACAACTGGAAGCCATGTTTACTTGTTTTTTTTATCTCAAATGGAACCAAAAGTTGTTGAAGAAGCTATTTTAGATCCAGATTGGATAATGTCTATGCAAGAGGAATTGAATGAATTTGAAATAAATCAAGTTTGGACACTAGTTGATAGGCCAATTCATGCAAATATCATTGGTACTAAGTGGGTATACAGAAATAAACTTGATGAATCTGGTACCATTGTAAGAAATAAAGCCAGACTAGTTGCAAAAGGCTATTCTCAAGCAGAAGGAATAGATTTTGATGAAACTTATGCACCTGTTGCAAGATTGGAAGCTATCAGATTATTCTTGGCACATGCTGCATATAAGAACTTCAAAGTATATCAAATGGATGTCAAGAGTGCATTTTTGAATGGCATTCTAGAGGAGGAAGTCTATGTTCAGCAACCTCCTGGATTTGAAGTTAAGGATCATGAAGATAAAGTGTATAGACTCAACAAAGCACTTTATGGATTGAAACAAGCACCACGAGCTTGGTATGAGACTCTATCTCAATTCTTGGTGGACAATGGTTTTACAAAAGGAACCATTGACAAGACAATTTTCAGAATCAGTGAAGGGAACAGCACCCTGCTGGTACAAATTTATGTGGATGACATCATTTTTGGTTCTGAAAATAATTTAATGTGTGAAAAGTTTGCAAATCTAATGAAGAGTAAATTCCAAATGAGTATGATGGGAGAAATGAATTACTTCTTGGGATTGCAAGTTAAGCAGATGAAAGATGGAATCTTTATTCATCAAACCAAGTATACCAAGGAGTTGCTGAAGAAGTTTGGTATGGAAAACAGCACTAAGAGTTCAACTCCTATGAGTACAAACATCAGATTGGATGAAGATAAAGAAGGCAAAGATGTTGATCAGACATTATACAGAAGGATGATAGGCAGTCTGCTGTACCTAACTGCCAGCAGACCTGATACATCCTTTGCTGTAGGAGTTTGTGCAAGATTTCAATCAAAACCAAAAGAAAGTCATTTAGGTGCAGTCAAGAGAATTCTCAAGTATCTAAAAGAAACCTTGGGAGTAGGGATATGGTATTCCAAGGAAGGAAGCTTCAAAGTTATTCCTACTCAGATTATGATTATGCTGGATGCAAGATTGATAGAAAAAGCACCTCAGGAACCTGTCAGTTAATGGGAAATAGACTGGTCTCCTGGTTTAGCAAGAAACAGAATTCTATATCAACTTCTACTGCTGAAGCTGAATACATTGCTGCTGGAAGTTGCTGTGCACAAGTACTATGGTTAAGACAACAATTAAGGGATTATGGAATTGAAGAAAAGGAAATTCCAATTATGTGTGATAATACAAGTGCAATTGCAATCACAGAAAATCCTGTTCTGCACTCTAGAACCAAGCACATTGATGTAAGACATCATTTTATAAGAGATCATGTTGAAAAGAAAGATGTGGTGGTTTTATACATCCCTACAGAAGATCAACTTGCTGATATTTTCACCAAACCACTTGAGAGTGAAAGATTTGCCAAATTAAGGACTGAACTTGGAATTATAAAAGTTGACTGATAATCAGCAGTGTACTGGAATTCACCAAGGGGATTAGTCTTTGCTATGTTGGGTGAGCTCACTTAGCAGATTAGTCATTGGTATCAACAATTCCATGTACTTATGTTTGGACAATTGAGCAAATGAGGTTGCCAAGGGGATTGATCTTTGTCATGTTGGGTGAGCTCACTTGACAGATCAGTCATTGGTATTAAACTTCATCTTGTATTATCAATTGAACAAAACAAGAAGAAAACAAGGATCATGATGACGGTCAAATTATACCCGTAAAAGTCATCAACATTGACCTTAAATCGAGATTAATAATATATATTTCATATTAAATCACATGTTTATATTTAATATTTAATGTTATGTGATTTATATTATGTAAATTGGTATTTAGCTGTTTTTATTATTTAAAGCCGATTTATTGTGTGATAATTATTGATTTTGCAGATCACAACAAATCGAGAGGATTAATGTCATTCAATCAATTATATCAAGATAAAGAAGGAAGAAAATCGGAGCATTAATCAAGAGATAAATGAGAGATTAATCAGATCAACACGAAAGCGTGCAGTGGGGAACAAGATAGACGAGAAAAACGATTGACGCGTGAAAAGTTAGGTTCGGTCGACCGAGCCTGATGCTTCGGTCGACCGAGTGTCACCTCTCGGTTGACCGAGCCTCGGGTTTGGGTCGGTTTTCGGCTTTAATCGTGTTTATCTTCTAGAACCACCCTAAGTCGGCAAAAACCTCTATATAAGCAAGCAGCTACGAGAATTGTAATACACACAAAACACACCTTAGACACCAAAATATACCTTGAATCATTCATTCTTTCTTCAATCTTACTTTGATACAATGTAGAATAATTTGAGGGTTTCCAGCAATTTAAGGGCTACATTATGTAAGCCTTTATTTTCTGTTTCTTTCTTTTGAGTAATTAATCCCTCCCAATTATGTTTTATCGTTTGAGTTAATTGTTCATAGTTAGATGATGTAGATCTAGGCTATGACGTTAGGGAGGTGGCGATGCCTTGTCTATGAGGATCACATACCCTACGTCCTCTACCTAGAGCCTATGTATGAATCTGTGTTGTTTAATTACCGTGCATCTATGTTAATTTATATAATTGCTTTACGAATTACTGTTTAATCCGTTGTGTATGATGAAACGCTGAGAGATACGTTCAGGGATGAGATCTGGGGGAAAAAGACCATTCGGTCGACCGAGCCCAGCTATTCGGTCGACCGAGCCCCCTGTTCATCCGTTAAATAGCCACGTCTTTATGGTTAGGTTAACTTAATAGAATTTATCATCTCAGTAGGTATGGCCACGGCTACGTTGCTCGTCAGTTTTAATTAGCGTACAATTAGGAAATACCAATATAGGGCTCCTAGGTCGGCTCATGAATGATCTTCCGGGGCTTTCAGCGAGATCTAGGTAGGTTTTGTATTAGGGAATTGACGTCACCTAGTTATACGTAGTTCGTAAACTAGCATGAGACCTAAAAGGTAATTGTTAGTTGGACGAGGGCTTGAGCGATCGTTTAGGAAGTACGCCTAACCAAAGGAATGTTGCCTGGACGAGGTGTACGGTCAATATCGGCATCCTTAGAGTCGTAAGCGTGTGAGTTATATGAGATGGAGGCACCAAAAGGCGAAGTCACGTAACAATACCACAGTGATTTAGTGACTTACCGGTGCTAAGTCAAGTTAAAGAGGATGACTCCCGTAGCCAATCTAAGATAGATACAAACAGATTGACAGTTAATAAGTTCAGTTTATTATATAAATTATCTAGGTCCAAACGATAAAGACTATAATTGGGGAGGTTAATTACGTTGTGTCGAGTCGTGTCTTTACTTTTCTTGTCTTATGTTGGTCCTAGACCGCTTCTATGTCATTGACGTGTTTAATTAATTGTTTGTATATAAGATGATCCACAATTGGTTCCCTGTGGGATCGACCTTGATTCACTATAGCTATACTACGATGGGCCTAGTCCTCTTGCTAGTATTGGTTTATGGTGGTCAAGTATATTATAACCTGATTGACCACGTCATCAAGTTTTTGGCGCCGTTGCCGGGGAACCAACGGTCAATTTTATATATATAAATAATTTTTTATTCATGTCGAGTTTTCTGTTTTAGAGTCAGTTTTTACGTTTTGAGTCCCTCTGGTTGTCTGCTCTGTCTGAAAATTCCAGATTCTAAAAAAAAAAAAATAAATAAATAAATAAAAAAAAATAAAAAAATAATAATAATATTTATTCGGTCGACCGAGAGACCTCGTTCGGTCGACCGAGAATTTAGATTTTTTGTTTTGTTTTGTTTTGTTTTGTTTTGTTTTGTTCTTGTTCTGTTCTGTTTACACGGTTTCTGATTTGTGTTTTCGAGTCTGGAATTTCGCGTGTCTGTTTATCCCCGTATGTTTAATCCGTAGGTCTGATAGCAGCATGGGAAACCATGTTAAAATCAGTCTACGGTCTGTTTTGTTTTTCTTCTGTTTGCAGAAACCAGGGAAGCAATAATCTGAGTCAGTAATTTTTCGCGGGCGCTGAGAGAATAACCCAGCAAACATGTGGAGCTACGAATCTAAGATGGGAAAAGCGATGGAAGCAATACCATTAAAGCACAAAGATGGCTCCGGAAAAAAATATATATTTTAAGGCTTAAATTCTTCGTGGTACAATGTTGAAGGCAAGGTACTACCCTTTTTTTTGCTTATGTTTTATTACCTTTTGGTTTTTTGAGCATAAGTTAGCCTATACATGAATCTTAGTAAGAATCTTAGCCCGGAGTTGGTTTGTAAGAATAATTTTATTAGTGTGGAAGGTTCTGCCCCCAAATCTATCTCATCTAGAGGGTGTAGGGAAACATGCAGTAGTTGAAGGAAGCAGTGAATAAAGAGTTCCTCGTAGTTCTGTTAAAATCTCATGGTCCTATGCATGAAATTGCTTCTACTGGCCATGGGAGCAAGAAATTGTGTAGTTTAAGCATTCACAATCTAAAGAAGACGTTGAGTTTTGAAAGAACGCAATCTTCGGCTTTCGTTGATGTTTATGGTGATGGCTTCTCGGTGAACCCACCTTAAACAAAAACGAGATTACGCTTTGGGTGACAATTTAGAAATCGAAGAATCTTTGTACATAGGTTCGGAAATGGTTTAACCATGGTTGGGCGAGTTCAAACGAGCTTCGGCTCAATCAACTCCCCTCCACGTGTGATGTACGTTACAGCAGTTCGACAAGACTTAGCATAGCCGATAAGCTTTCGGGCTAAACGGGGCTTAATCTTGACGGATTGGCCTGAACTGTCACATATGTTCCAACGAATAAGACGGCGTAGGCTTGCCTACATAACCGACCTTATTCGGAGTACTTTGATTCATTGTTTCTTATTGTCAAGGCCAAAACCATAATTTTAGCCGAGTTTCTTAGAATTCACTAATTCCTAAAATGAGAGCCGAGGTAAGAGCTTTGGATAAATGGTATGGATAAATGTCGTTTCCTAGGTCTCACAACCAAGGGAAGGGTATTAATCCACAAAAGCGACAAGCCACCTCTAATAGTGCTCGGAGGGTCAAAGTCTGGCGATCCAAGAATGATAACTGACAAGGATAACCTTTGGAAAGTCGAGCTGAGGACTTTAAACTCAGAACTACTTCTTTAAAACCCTTAGGATTTCTTTTTAGGATTTTAGGTTTTGTTTTCTTTGAGTCAAATAAGAGTAACGTGACATATGTTGAGGTTTTTTATTTTGCCGTGTTCCGATGGCCATTGGGCTAAGGATGTGCAAAGCTTTTTTACTCAATATAGGCCACGTGAAATAGAGTTCCGTAGGAGAGTCAAGAAATTGCTAAAGAAAAGGAAATTTAGCAATCAATCTTAAGATGGAAGCATTAAGAGAGCTTGAGAATTACTGAAAATGTAACAGAGAATGATTGGTGCGAACAAGAACAATTTTGGTCAACTTCCAAAATCTTTTAGAATGGTGATCCAAGTGAAAATCCAAAGTGATGTGCAATTCATTCTGCAATTATCCTTATCTTTCCCTTTACACTTTTTTACCTTCAAACTTTTCGATCCTCTCACCAATCTGCCCCAACAGTTCACATTTCTAACCATTCTTTCATCGTCTCTCTTTCTTTCCATCTGTTTCACTCTCCCACCCAATCTCAATGCCTTAACCATTTTCAACCTACCCATAAACACAATTTCTTACCCACCCTTTATCTTTTCTTCCCAACCTTATGTGTATCTTTTTCTATACCCATCATACTCTCAACCTCCATTTTGTTTACAAAATACCTATGTGTTGCGGAATTTGAAATATTGCTAAACTTTAATGATTATCTTTTATCATTTTGATTTTCCTGATCCTAGTTGGGGTAAGTGTAGCTCTGACCCTAGCTAGATTTTAAAGGTTTTTGGTTCGATCAGAGTACAACTTATCTTTCTACCGGAAGTTTTAAATTTCACATCTTTTCCGACTATTCCGGCATTTCTAGATGATAAGTTTTGTTCTGAACTATCACACCGATCCGACCTTGTTGATGACGGTTATGACTTTTACGTGATACATTGGGTTATTAGTAACTTCGAGGAGTAGATACATCTTCCTAAGTTGTTGATATCCAATGCAAGCGGGAAGTTTCTACGTTAAGTATTTGATTTTATCTTTAGACAATAGGTCGCATTGAATCTGTTCTACCTTACCAAGTTTCTCTTTTATACTGGATCATCCATAGTGAGCCAGTCCACCTCGTGTTTTCCCACATGGGGTTATGCTTTTTGATCTTTGTCTTATCCACCCGGTTTTTAGATGAAGACTACCATCTTTAGTTGCTTGTTTATTTTTCTTTCTATTTAGTATTTTTCTTTTTGGTTTCCCTTGTCATTGGTTGTATAGAATAAAGTGGCTTAAACTGTTTTTAGGTATTTATACCTCATTACTGCCACATTATTTTATAACATCCATAGACATGGTATTTTACGGTTTCGTGGAGTTTGTCTGCTTATACAGGATGTGTCTATCTCTCCACGCCGTGCTGACATTTCCTCTGATATTGTTCCTTTACTTGAGAGCCGTTTCCAGAGCTAAGTCTTTATCTTAAATTCTCATTTATTTTTGTCATTGAGGACAATGCCATGTTTAAGTGGGGGGTAGGAGACTTAGCTATGTTGTTATGATTAAAATTTGAATGAAACGGTAGAAAATTTGAAAATTTGAAAATTTGAATAAATACCATATTATGTATCTCGTACCCTTAGAATTGTGAGTTCCTAGCTAAGAATTGATAGGAAATAAACCAAGTTTCATGAGTACATGATCATTTTATACTTATGTTAAGTAAATTTAAGGATATTCATGCCTGATTTTGCAAGTAGTTATTTATTATTCAAATTACTCAATCTGTGAATCGAGAATACCGTACGAATCATAATAACTGAAGAATTATGTGTACATTGCATAGATGATTGGTTATGTAAACTTAGTGTCAATATCTATCTGCTGATGTATTCTGATATTCTTGCCAACAAAAGCGGAGTAATAAGCTTGAGACGTACCTGTGTTTTAGCAAAATGTTAAACACTGGGCTTGTAGTAACATTACCAAATTAGCCTCGCGCTTGTGGTAATATTCGATGCTATACATGATCTAAGATAGGGGGATACTCTAAAAAATTTTCTTCCTTGAGATTAATAGTATTTGAAAAATATGAAGATATGAAAAGAATATTCAACTCTTTAAGAGGCTTTGAGTAGTACTCGGTCTCCAAGTCCAAAAACCCTATAGATACGCTCTTGCTTATTGCTCTAGTGCTTCAAAAATTTAAAGGCATAAGAAGTATGAATACTGAAGTTGGTGGGTTGAGATTACGAAGTTGGCATAAACTCTAATCTTGCCACGAATATATAAAACTAAATGCACATGCACACAACACTTCGATTCATAGTGAGTAGTGAATAATGGATATCTTATGAGCATGACTAGTATGAGTTGACTTGAGTTTCTTGTGTAAGTATGATTTGACCATAGAAAATGTCGTCTTGGGGAATGACTTATTGATGCTTTGTTCGGGACGATCAAAGTCTAAGTGGGGGTAGTTGATGACGGTCAAATTATACCCGTAAAAGTCATCAACATTGACCTTAAATCGAGATTAATAATATATATTTCATATTAAATCACATGTTTATATTTAATATTTAATGTTATGTGATTTATATTATGTAAATTGGTATTTAGCTGTTTTTATTATTTAAAGCCGATTTATTGTGCGATAAATTTATTTTGTAGATCACAACAAATCGGGAGGATAAATGTCATTCAATCAAAAGATCTCAAGATAATAAGGAAGAAAATCGGAGCATTAATCAAGAGATAAATGAGAGATTAATCAGATCAACACGAAAGCGTGCAGTGGGGAACAAGATAGACGAGAAAAACGATTGACGCGTGAAAAGTTAGGTTCGGTCGACCGAGCCTGATGCTTCGGTCGACCGAGTGTCACCTCTCGGGTGACCGAGCCTCGGGTTTGGGTCGGTTTTCGGCTTTAATCGTGCTTATCTTCTAGAACCACCCTAAGTCGGCAAAAACCTCTATATAAGCAAGCAGCTACGAAATTGTAAAGATACACCTTAGACACCAACACATCCCTTCATTCTTTCTTCAATATTATAGCTTTGATACAATGTAGAATAATTTGAGGGTTTCCAGAGTTTAAGGGCTGCAAATTATGTAAGCCTTTATTTTCTGTTTCTTTTATTTTAAGTAATTAATCTCTCCCAATTATGCTTTATCGTTTGAATTAGTTAATCGTAGCTAGATGATGTAGATCTAGGCTATGACGTTAGGGATGTGGCGACGCCTTGTCTATGAGGATCCCATAACCAACGTCATATGCTTAGTATTTATTCATGAATCTGCTTAGTTTAATTAATGCGTATCTATGTTAATTTATATAATTGCTTTACGAATTACTGTTTAATCCGTTGTGTATGATGAAACACTGAGAGATACGTTCAGGGATGTAATCTGGGGGAAAAAGACCATTCGGTCGACCGAGCCCCATGTTCATCCGTTAAATAGCCACGTCTTTATGGTTAGGTTAACTTAATAGAATTTATTATCTCAGTAGGTATGGCCACGGCTACGTTGCTCGTCAGTTTTAATTAGCGTACGATTAGGAAATACCAATATAGGGCTCCTAGGTCGGCTCATGAATGATCTTCCGGGGCTTTCAGCGAGATCTAGGTAGGTTTTGTATTAGGGAATTGACGTCACCTAGTTATACATAGTTCGTAAACTAGCATGAGACCTAAAAGGTAATTGTTAGTTGGACGAGGGCTTGAGCGATCGTTTAGGAAGTACGCCTAACCAAAGGAATGTTGCCTGGACGAGGTGTACGGTCAATATCGGCATCCTTAGAGTCGTAAGCGTGTGAGTTATATGAGATGGAGGCACTAGAAGGCGAAGTCACGTAACAATATCACAGTGATTTAGTGACTTACCGGTGCTAAGTCAAGTTAAAGAGGATGACTCCCGTAGCCAATCTAAGATAGATACAAATGCATTGACAGTTAATAAGTTCAGTTTATTATATAAATTATCTAGGTCCAAACGATAAAGACTATAATTGGGGAGGTTAATTACGTTGTGTCGAGTCGTGTCTTTACTTTTCTTGTCTTATGTTGGTCGTAGACCGCCTCTATGTCCTTGACATGTTTAATCAATTGTTTGTATATAAGATGATCCACAATTGGTTCCCTGTGGGATCGACCTTGATTCACTATAGCTATACTACGATGGGCCTAGTCCTCTTGCTAGTATTTGTTTATGGTGGTCAAGT
>CM044903.1:14438210-14505223 GCA_024500145.1 Gentiana dahurica var. dahurica
CATCGGTAAAGTAAAGTCCCGCTCACCCCCATATAAGTGTGAGACAAAAAGGTATTGGCAACTCGGGTTAGCCCTTTTAGACCAAGCGAGGACGGCAGTCTAAGCGGTTGACTGGACCATTTATAGCGCTACCAGGCCCGGGGTCCGAGGGCGTTACAGAATGGTATCAGAGCCGACTATCATATGGAACTAAGTGCCACACCGTGAGATGCGGTGGGGGCCACTTCTAGAATCCTATGGTAGGGACGAACTAGGACAAATCTTGGTCGTCCTAGCGAGGACGCCAGTCCCTTATAAAGGGGGGGAGGGGGAATATAAAATCCCACATCGGTAAAGTAAAGTCCTGCTCACCCCCATATAAGTGTAAGACATAAAGGTCTTGTCAACTCGGGTTAGCCCTTTTAGACCAAGCGAGGACGGTAGTCTAAGCGGTCGACCGGACCATTTATGACTCATTTAGGGCTACCAGGCCCGGGGTCTGAGTGCATTACAATAGTATAGATAATGAAATATAACATAAAATTTGGAAAAGTGGGTAAAAGAACAAAATAATGGCGTAATTGTGAAAAAGGACCAACTGTAAATAGAAATATGGAAAAAAGACAGTGGAATATATTTTTTTAAAGCCCCATGCTTCCGGAATTCACTGGTCCTACTAATCCAGAGTTCATTCCGAGTCGTGTATGCAGAGTCTGACTCTTACTTAGGGGTAAGGCCTGGTCAATAGTTTTTTCAACATAACGCTTCAGAAAAAAATCGAACCGGTGAAATTTATTTTTGGGTAAAACTGACAAATGTGTATCCTCCAACGGTTTAAATTTTCTTTCGTAACCAATTATATAAGTGAATATATCTTTGATATAAGCGTTAAAATATCGCGACTCTTTCATCATATTTTTCATTTCTCGTCTTATTTATTCTGACATATTTTCTAACCTGATTTACGATGTCATTTTCATAAATAAAAAAAAAAAAAAACAAAACAATGAAACAATAGAACAATAGGTCTATGCCGGTGTAAAACAATCTAGCGAATTTGGTGGTAGCGAATAAGCAGGATGTCCCCTATTCATTCGGGTGATTAGTCATAAATGGGCAATTCAGTCTTCCAATACTTGGTACACACATATATATAATAAGTGATTTATTGTGTAAATGTCTGTGTACAAGTTTTGGCTAGTTTTGGTGGTTATAAATTCTTTGCCCAAGTTTTTTTTAATAAGTGATTTAGTACTTCTTTTAGTTATTTTTTCAATTTTTGTAATTGATATAATTTTCAATATGCAGATACTTAATTGACGATATTGGAAATCGTCTGGATTTGAATACATGCAGTAAAACCCTAATGACAATAAATTCAATAACCAAAACCATAAAAACAAAGGAGTGTTTGACGATTATGTTTACACTGAGCCTGAAATAAGGTATCTCAAGTTGTCTACGTATCCTCTAATTGTTCAGGAATCAAGTCTCTCGAAGTACCTTGGGATTGTTTATATACAGGACGTCTAGTCCATGGCAACATGTGCCTTGTTCACCAAGGACTATCTTTCGTAGCCCTTAAAGATACATAAACGTGTTAATCCTCTTTATTTTAGGAGATAATCACAGTAATTTAAATGAGAGGATCAGAGTTTCAATGGGTAAAGATTCTTTAGGATCTTCACATAATCATCATACATTATAAGCACGTGGGCTAATTATCGGATAAGGGAGGCTCTGGCCAACCGGCGTTGAGCCCCCTAGACCGTCTCATCCCAAGCTGCATTGAACCGAGTTTCGTTCCGACCTAGCCGACCTGTGGTGGTCTAAGGAGCAAATAGGACCGTTCTACCACCCGGGGTTTAGGTCTGCCCTTACCCATGAAGTGGGCTTCTGACCCTTAATGTTATATTTTTCTCTTTCTCCATTGAATGCTTAACCAATTTTGAGAGGACACGTGGCGAGGCTCGGTTCGACCCTCATCATAAGGCTCCTAGATCTAGCCGAACCACTCGTTGGGAGGTCGGATCTGTTAGAGGTGCTGCTAGGCCACTATCATCTCGCCTTGCAGAATTTACGATGACTTACTCTGCTAGATGGCAGAGTTACTGTTCTGACGATGTCATAACTTCCCCGGATTCAAGGCAATTCAGCCTACATTTGTTTGAAGCAGAATGGTATTTGAGAACGTGTTTGGGTTTATAACCCCCGTCATGTCAACTGTCCACTCATTTGCTTTCCCATTGCTTTAAATTAGAATATTTGAGCCACTTTGCCAATTTCTCTCATTTTCTTCCAATCTTTGACAAGTAAGTTTATTCTTTCTTGCGTGTGTTCTTGTTGCCTTCTTCATTCTCTGTTAATGACCGTTTCGAATGCATCAGTAGACAAATTACTCGTATCCGAGTCTGAACCAGAGGTAGAGTAACCCTCACATAGATTTTTCAAACTTGATCCAAAGTTACAGGAGACGATAGATAGATTAAAAGATAGAAGAAATCCTCTGGGTCCTTCACCTCCTATATCACTTCCTTCTTCTTCTCGTCCTTCGTCCGGGACTTCTGATTTTGTTCTCAGTTTGAAGCTTCATAAAGCCACTCAGGCAATCATAGGTAGTCACGGGATGGAATCCGTACTTTCTCAAAACGAGATAGACAAACTTTGTCGAGAATACGCGATTGACTAAGGGGTGTACACCCATGGTTCATGAAGCTTCCCGGAGTACTCTCCCCTGCCACCGGCCGGATTCTGCGCCATTTACAAAGCTCAACTTCAGAGTGGGTTGAGGCTTTCATGGTGTCTGGCTTTTTTAGCCGTTCTACATCACTACGGCATAAGTATGGCTCAAGTGTCTCCAAATGAGGATAGGGGTATTATAGGTTTCACCATTTTCCGTTGAATGTTCGAAGTTCCATTCTTCGTGAATCTATTTAAGGCCTTTTACCGAATCAAGAAGTAGGATTAATGCTCCCAGCTGGTACTGCTTCCCACGCCGAGTTGGAGATCGGAGCAGCATTCTGGTGCTCAGAGATGGGCCATCATTATTTAAGGGATGGAAGAAGTGATTCTTCTTTGTTAATGATTTTGAACTGGGCCGTTGGGAGTGGGATCATGTTCCAAAGGGTGTCTGCCCTACAAGCATTGGTGTAGATGTTTTGCGGGCTATCCGAGACTCAAAGATTTACCTGGGGCTTAAGGAATTCCCTTCCCAGCTGATCAATGCTGCTCGGTTGGACGAGGTAGGGCATGCTCCTTACGTGGTCTTTGATAGCGAGGATAGGGATGCCTGTAGGACTTTACTTGTTTCCTTACTTTCTTTTATTACTCTTGTCCTGTAGCTTGACTAACCATTTCCTTATTTCTTTTATTGCAGTGAGAGATCTAGCTGCTTTGTTGGCCGAGGCCAGAGAGGAGGCTAAGGGGAATCAGAAGAGTACTGATGCTGAGAGGACTCCGTCTAAGGACACTCTTACTTCCCGGTCTGTGGGATCGACCTTGGAAGTTGCTGCAGTCCAGTCGTTGGCCGGTCTGCCTGACGATGCCGTCCTTCCCACTTGCTCCAAGGAGCGATGTTGATATGATCCAGGTAAATGGTTCTTCTCTGGATAATAACACCATAGTGGAGGAAGAGGATAATGAAGAAGAAGTTTCTCTTAGGAGACCAAGGATCCGAATTAAAGCTGGTGGCGGTGGTGTAGGTGTTAGGAAATCTATGCGGGAACGCAACGGAATTCAAAATTTTGATTTCCTTTTACCCAAGATCGACTTCGTTTAAGCAATAAACAAATAAGCTAAAGACGGTGGTTACCTTGCTTGATCTAAAAGATTGACGCTTTGACCGTCTAAGGAGAGTAGTTCTGCATAGAGCCGTCCAAGTGTTCGGCCTCTACCGCTAGTCCACACTAACAGCCTGCCGGAATCCCACCATGGATTGCTATTGGGAAACTCTGGTTGCTAGACCGGCCCTTTTCCCCTCTCTCCAACTCTCTATAGGATGCTCTCTATTTTACACAAGAACTACTAGCTCTTGCAATTGTGATGATCAAAAGATCTTGACACCCACTTCTTATTTATAGGTAAAAGTGGCGTCCCAATAGAGTGGAGGAGAAGAAAACATTTTTCCAATAAAATATGGAAAATCTCATAGATTGATTTATCTCATTTAATTTAATATCCTATATTAAGTGTTTCCAATGTATTGTCAATATCTTATATTGATTATATTTATCTTATTACCATAAATCAATTTACACATGTGTGCAAATCTATAGTCATTAATATCTAATATTAATATATGGTAATCTTACTAATTAAATTGCATAATCCAATGTATCCAATATACTTGGCAAGTGGCGCCCAAAATCCCACAAAATTGGGAATTGAGATTTTCTTTAATTAATATAATGCTATGATTAATTAATTTGCAAAATACATATATATCATATATATCCAAATTTTGAAATATGTATCTAAATACATATAATTAATTAATCACCATAATTAATATCTTGTATTATATTTATTCATAATAAATAAATACCACCATATTAATTTACCACTATAACTTTTATAGTTGTAAGATAAAACTTTCCTTATTTGGTTATCATCTATAACCACATTTTAATCCGGCTAGATGTTCATATGTGTGTGACCCGATAGGCTTCTGAATATGTTGGCAAGAGACACAAAGTGCAAATTACAAAAACGCCCTTCATGCCTAACGATCACGGGATAGCGTCTAGCAACACACCGTGACCCCCAATCATCGGAAGAGTCAAATGCAATGACTACTACCTTTCATGTGAAACAGTTACCGTGTAACTTACAATCCTATCGTTGTAATAATATCCATACGGCCGTACGTCGAGTGTCAAACATTAACGACCGTATCTTATAATCTAGATATAAAGCACTCTCGAAGTAACTCATTTACCTCCATTTTGCAAAGATTAATGAGAGCAAGTCATTCCTTATAAGAAGGCCCTTTCGGATATTCAACCCTACCGATAGGGTACGTGATTCCCAGACGACCACACATGTATACTCTGCATGCTTCAGTATCACACTCAATCACTACCACATGATCGCCCCGTGGCTAGGGGAAACCTCAATAGTGTCAAAGCATGACAATCCACACCGTGATGCCATGAAGACTCCGGTGCAAAGGATAATTACACAACCTTCACATAGTGTGACACTTATCCGTGTAAGTAGGTCAGTCTAACGTACGCATTCTCTAATACACGTCCACGTACAGTCCAAGTGTCTCTACACTTTGATAGACAAGATCAATCCCTGTCCTTAAAGACAGAAGACATCTAATACGTGCTAGTCTATTTATACTATCAATGCCCTGTTTAATAGTACATCAGCCTAAAGACATTTAAATATCAAACTTATTAAAGTGATTAGAGATCTCATCAACCATGATCGCCTATCATGGTTTCTCTATCACAGTTTAATAATAAGGACGTCATCATATAACAATTCATAATTGGTTCTTTAAAAGAACATATATATATATATGACAACAGAAAAGCTATTTAATATATGTATAAACGTAAAGAAATAGTAGAAATGATCCGACCCGGTCGGATCTGGTCCAAGGGTTTAAGACACTATTTCAACAATCTCCCATTTGTCCTAAAACCAATCACTCGCACACACAAGACCAAGTTGAAACACAAGAATCTCATGCAATACTCGCAAGCAGTCCTAGCCGTAAACTGATCGCTATCCATGGGGACTCAGACTATCTGCATACCATGCTCCAAATGGCCAAGTCAAAGGAACCGCCTCAACACACACACGAATCTCCGACGAGACCCTAGTCCTTGCTTCAAGCAATGAATCCACTTACTATATCAACTATATAGAAAAGGTGGAAGAACCGTACAAGGTTCAGGAATGAACCTTCTAGACTCATGTACTGTTCCCGTTGTGCCTCTAAGGCACTACTGTGTTTTGGCCTGGTTGTAGAATTTACAGTGACCCATTGCTAAGAACATTTCCAGCTTACTGTATCACTTAATCAAAGTGATTGCAAACCCAGACCGTAGCTCCCACTCGCCTTTGTAAGACTCAGGATATACGTCTGTATAACTATATTTATTCACTTCCAAGTTTTGATAAACTAGGAAACCATCCTTAACTTGTTTAAGGATATTCTCGACATTCACCAGATTTACTTTCATACTTGTTCATGACTCTTCATGAAGTATGAACATCTGGCATTACTTTTATGATGGTTCCTTTCGTAGTAGCAAAGGAAACCTTCCATAAGCATCATCTTTCACATTATCTTTAGGACGAACGTCCTAACATAGATAGATCTTGAGAACACTGGCTAGCAGTGTCCCCGTCGCGATCTATGCTAAATACTTTTAGCATCACATCTATATAGGTAAACTATAATCTAACAGCAGTTAAATCTATCACTATAGAGTCTTATTTCTAAAAATAAGAACTGCCAATCCAAGTGCTTTTGTAAAGACCTTGAACTACCAAACATTAAATGACTATGACATGGGGAGATAATTCTCGAGAGAGATATCCAATACCTTACTAAAAATGTAGCACACTCCACTTCCCATCTTGCACATTGGGCAAACTCCTTTGATTATAAAAAAAAGAAATCATCTAGAGAAACTTGTTTGAGTCCATAAATGGATCTCGTGGGCTTACATATCATGTCATCATCTATGAACATCGAGCTTTCTGCCCAACTTCTTCAACACTATCATATAGCCATGATATGAAGTTACAACAAGCATAGTCTGAATAGAACTTGGTTCAGCTGGCAGCATAAAGATAATTACAAGGCTTACACCCCGTACTCTTCAGCCGTCACTGTACCCTTATGGTAATCATATTACCATCCATGTCAGCCTTTCAGGGACATTCCCTCTAGGTAAGACAGACTAGGTTCACAACCTGGTTGTCACTGATGGAATCTAATTCAGATATGATGGCTCCTGACCATATCTCTCAATCTTGCCTTTCAAACATTCTTTCATAAGTCGTGAGATATTCATTCTTCAAGATGAACATACCAGTAGCCCTTTTGGGCTTTAGGTTATCACAAACTTACGGAACTTTTGTGCACACTGAGCAATGTTCTACAACTCATCTCTATGCGGCGTCTGCTCACGTTCATTTGGTTCAATATATCTTTGTGGTTCTCAAACTCTTTTGAGATCTAATTCACTCCCACTGTTTCTTTTGGAAGAAACACTTCCTTTAGAAGACAACATGTTTGGAGACAAACATTTTGCTCCACGGACAAGTAAATAATATCCAACGTGCTAGCTAAGACATTCCACAAAGTTGCATATATCGTACTAGGCTCCAAGCCTTTTTGACTTTGCCTATGACAACTTCAAATCACCGGTTAAGATAGATTCGACATTATCTTCTATCATAGCTAATATGGAATTTATTCAACCTTTATTTTCAGAACTCGGTTAAGTATAAGGGCTCTATCCTGAAACGGGTAAGGTATACTTCGCATGGCTTGCGTCACACATTTATCATATAAAGTGTTGTTTCCATTTTGGGAACACAATCTAATTACGTATCCCAAAGATGGTATCCTTCAAGGGAGGAATATTATTCCTTATCAGACGACTTTTCAAACACCCTTCAGGTATTAATTGATCCAATTGAAGATTAATTCCTAAGTAGCTCATCAATCTCATTTCGTACCAGCTCGAACTTTTCAGGCTTTCCGAATTATGCACTTCACTGAGTACACTTGACTATTTATAAAAATAGTCGTAGAGATTAATAAACAATTATTTGTGGCATTAATTGTCACAAGCCAACAAACATCGGTATGTTTAGGCTTTAGACATTTTTTCTTGATTTTACAACATTTTCATAAAATGGTATTTTAGTCATCTTTAGATAAGATACGTATTACCCACATGATTCATAATCATATGGTTCAACATTATCATAATGACGTTTAGTTACACGCTTTCTTTCCAGAGAGACTATGTCTAGAACGAGCACCAAATATTAAGGATAATAGCCATATAAACATTTAGTTGAGATTTCATCACCTATATCAACTATATAGTGACAACAATCTAGTATGTTAGATTCAGCGACCTTCCAACTTTATCGGAATAACATTTATTCTTTACAATTGAATATGTCTACTAAATCCTAAGGAATAACTGAAAGTATGTTCTTCATAAGAACCAGAACATAATAACATTTATTTAGTTCCCTTATCAGTTTACTAGATCCAGAGTATGGTAAGTGTTACAACATTTTCTTCCCCTTCCATATCTGTATTTAACCTTTCTAATTTAATCACACTCGTAAGATATCATTTATCTAAGAGTTGACTTGAATTTAGATAGATTTATCTCAACACACTTGCCTAGAATAGAGACTTCGATAAGCTCTCTATTTAAGAATATGCCCTAACTTTCCTTTCAATCCTTTAAGCACTTGTAAATATTTCTTAGTGTTGTCTTCTTAAGACTTAAGAAAGATCACAAGAGCTATGTCTTTAGTTTCCTTTCATAAAGAAAATCTAAAGTTTATTAAATAGTTTATTTAACCTTTTGAGTCGTATTCAAAACATTGACTATTTAATTAACCTTTAAGCAATGATTAAAGAATTAAGTCAATAAGTAAATCTTACAATTTTGAAAACAACATTTCCAAAATTCGATGTGGTCATTCTTATTCAACGTTTGAATTAATTGTCATCGTATGACAGAATGATCATCTTGGATCGTATCCAATATATGATTAATTTGTTGAAACTTATTTCAAGTGATTTAATTAGATATTGAGCTTCCTCTTTTTCATTAATAATTAAAGTCTTGGAGAACTCCCTCAAATATGTAGTCTCCTTGTCTCTAACTACTATAACGGGATTGCTCGTGTCATTACTTATTTTAAAAGGATTAAAATTTACTTAACCATTCTTGAGAACGTTTTTCAAACAGTCATAATTTGGTATTACTAATCGAGAATAAAACATAAATATAAAGTTTTCTAAAACTACAACCTAAAATGAAAATAAAAGAGTGTTGTTGTTTATACACGTAAAACAAAAAATGGTCTTTTGGTTTATGATTTTGCTCCCACTAGTCAACTACTCCCAATTGACTTTCAAGAATCTTCTAAAATTCTTTAGTGGCTGGAATCCTATCTAGTTGACTCGATCCCCGACATGGGCCGATCGACCGGGTCAATTTCGACGGGTAGGTACTTCTTACCAATCGCGTCTATTGTGACTTCCAGTGGTTTGACTAGTCAACTCTTTGACAATTCACATCGTCTATGTGATAGTCAACCGTATGTCTCTAAAATCAGACGGTCCTGACGTGGGCCAATCACCGCAAGATTATTAGTCGAGTCGTAACCCAAGTATTCATGAGATCTCATAACGATCATATCTCGTTAATGACGATATACCTGAGGTAGGTCAACTCCCGACGTGGGCCGATCAGTTGGATCCGAACAAGGGCTCTTCACCGTCACTATAATATTGGGAGACATATTATAACTCGATTTTTGTTGTGGGAGTAATTTTAAATTAATTCACTTAATTAATTTCGAATTAATTCTCTTAATTAATTTATTACGGTCTCATCAAGTATATCTATCTCTATAGACATACATCCTACATATTCATATAGATCGTGCTTATGCATCTATCGTATCATATAAAATAAATACAAACACAAAATAAATAAATGCGTAAAGTAACCGGTACGATCATGGACTTTTCCTAGGTGCGGTTTCGAATACAAACTGATGAAACCGCGGGTCACAATCTAAGGGTAGCTGCAACCGCCAATAGGATCTTCAATGCGCCATCTCTAATGGGATCTTTATTCTTCTTTCTTTGGCCTCCATCTTCTGCTCCATTCTTGTTACATTTAATTCTATCTAATAAAATAAATACACAAGCCGCACACGGAGGGAGCTAACAGGAATAGGATAAATGCAGAAAATAAACTAGTCACGTTCTTCATAACGGCCTAGGACAATTTTTAAACCAACAGAAAAATTAAATCATTCACATCTGTCCTATCGGTCGAGTCCATGATCAATCGGGGTCCATTTAATCATATTATATCTACTATATCTAATCCATAGAATAAAATCTTATGAAAAAGATAAAATTAAAATTTAACTACTTGCTCGTCTTTATTTAATCACATCAAATAATTAAATAACTTTTAATTAATTATATGAGTTAATATAAAAATAAAATTAACATTTAATTTTAAATCGATGTTAATTACAATTTTATTAAATTTGAACTATTCAAGATAAAATTAAAATTATGTGGTCTCCAATTTGTTCATTTCCTTTTGATTCTTAATCAAAAGTGATGCCTTTGGTTTCCTAAACCAAAAGGCATCTTCCAAAACCAAATTTTGTTTGGGCCTGGCCACCTTTCAAAATCAAAATTTTGGAAGTGGCATAGGCCTAGGCCTTTTGAAATATTTGGAAAGACCAAATAGTTTTGGTTTAGGCCTGGCCACTTTCCAAAATCAAAATTTTGGAAGTGGCCTAGGCCTAGGCCTTTTACAAATCAATTATTTGAAAAGGGCATAAGCCTATTCCAAATCAAATATTTGGAAATGCCAATATTTTTGTTAATATGCCACTATGGTTTCCCAATGGCCCAAACTATTTGAACCATTGGTTGGACATATGACACAACTAAACAAACAAGACATCTATGCATAATAAATATCACAAAACGAAAAAGGGTCGATCTCCCCGTTGGAAGAGGACATCCGACGAAGGCAGCCCTAAAGCCGCCGCCGCTGCCAGTCGGCCAAGCCCCCCAATCGAACTCTTTTTTTTGTTTTAAACGTTTCGCGATTACAAATCTTGCATCTATCGATTAAGTACTACGCAATTAAATTATGCTTATTGCTTAAGCTCGAAACTCGCTCAGATACCACTGTTAGGAAATCTACGCGGGAACGCAGTGGAATTCAAAATTTTGATTTCCTTTTACCCAAGATCGACTTCGTTTAAGCAATAAACAAGTAAGCTAAAGACGGTGGTTACCTTGCTTGATCTAAAAGATCGACGCTTTGACCGTCTAAGGAGAGTAGTTTTGCATAGAGCCGCCCAAGTGTTCGGCCTCTACGTCTAGTCCACACGAACAGCCCGCCGGAATCCCACCATGGATTGCTATTGGAAAACTCCGGTTGCTAGACCGGCCCTTTTCCCCTCTCTTCAACTCTCTAGAAGATGCTCTCTATTTTACACAAGAACTATTAGCTCTTGCAATCGTGATGATCAAAAGATCATGACACCCACTTCCTATTTATAGGTAAAAGTGGTGCCCCAATAGAGTGGAGGAGAAGAAAACCTTTTTCCAATAAAATAAGGAAAATCTCCTAGATTGATTTATCTCATTTTATTTAATATCCTCTATTAAATATTTCCAATGTATTGTCAATATCTTATATTGACTCTTATTACCATAAATCAATTTACACATGTGTGCAAATCTATAGTCATTAATATCTAATATTAATATATGGTAATCTTATTAGTTAAATTGCACAATCCAAATGTATCCAATATACTTTGCAAGTGGCGCCCCAAATCCCACAAAATTGGGAATTGAGATTTTCTTTAATTAATATAATGCTATGATTAATTAATTTACAAAATACATATATATCATATATATCCAAATTTCGAAATATGTATCTAAATACATATATTTAATTAATCACCATAATTAATATCATGTATTATATTTATTCATAATAAATAAATATCACCATATTAATTTACCACTATAACTTTTATAGTTGTAAGATAAATCTTTCCTTATTTGGTTATCATATATAACCACATTTTAATCCGGATAGATGTTCATATGTGTGTGACCCGATAGGCTTCCGAATATGTTGGCAGTAGACACAAAGTGCAAATTACGAAAATGCCCTTCATGCCTAACGATCACGGGATAACGTCTAGCAACACACCGTGACCCCCAATCATCGGAAGAGTCAAATTCAATGACAACTACATTTCATGTGAAACAGTTACTGTGTAACTTACAATCCTATAAATGTAATAATATCCATACGGTCGTACGTCGAATGTCAAACATTAATGACCGTATCTTATAATCTGGATATCAAGCACTCTCGAAGTAACTCATTTACTTCCACATTGCAAAGATTCACGAAAGTAAGACATTCCTTATAATAAGGCACTTTTGTATATTCAACCCTACTGATAGGGTACGTGATTCCCAGACGACCAAACATGTATACTCCGCATGCTTCAGTATCACACCCAATCACTACCGCATGATCGCCCCGTGGCTAGGGGAAACCTTAATAGTGTCAAAGCATGACAATCCACACTGTGATGCCATGAAGACTCCGGTGCAAAGGATAATTACACAACCGTCACATAGTGTGACACTTATCCGTGTAAGTGGGTCAGTCTAACGTACGCATTCTCTAATACACGTCCACGTACAGTCCAAGTGTCATTATACTTCGATAGACGAGATCTATCCCTGTCCTTAAAGACAGAAGACATATAATACGTGCTAGTCTGTTTATACTATCAATGCCCTGTTTAATAGTACATCAGCCGAGAGACATTTAAGTATCAAACTTATTAAAGTGATTATAGATCTCTTCAACAATGATCGTCTATCATGCTTTCTCTATCACATTTTAATACTAAGGACGTCATTATATAATAATTCATAATTGGTTCTTTAAAAGAACATATATATATGACAACAGAAAAGCCATTTAATATATGTATAAACATAAAAAAATAGTATAAATGATCCGACCCGGTCGGATCCTGTCCAACCCGATTGGTTTTAGAACACTATTTCAATAGTAAGGAGACCTAGAAAGAGGTCTAGACCTGCCTATTTTCCTGGAACTACTCTAGATCCCTTTATTCAAGATGAGGAGGACGCTGCCACCGAGAAAAATGCAATCTCGGAGATATCTGATCTGCAGGTGACTGATGCTGGCTTTAAGGCCATTAAATATGTAAGTCTCGATTTTTAAGATGTACCTTGTACTTTAACTTGGTAGAGTTTCTCATATTCAACAATTTGTCTATGTAGGGGTCCCTTGTTGGGCATGAGGCCTTTACGAGACTTGCTGCGTCTTCTGCCAGCAAGGTGAAGTTCAAGAAGAAGATTGCCGATCTGGAGAAGAAGGCCTCCGATCATCAGAAAATTAAGGACGTGACTAAGTCCGAAGATCAACAAAATCGGAGCTCTCAAGGAGCAGCTTCAAGCTCGGGAGACCAAGCTGAATGCCCTGGAGACTAAATATACTACCAGCCTCCAAGCTGTGGAGGACAAGTACTAGGGGGAGAAGACCGAGCTGGAGAATACCATTAGGAAACTCCGAGCTGAGAAGACTGTTGAAATAGTGTCCTAAACCCAATCGGGTTGGACCTGATCCGACCGGGTTGGATCATTGCTACTGTTTCTTTATGTTTATACATATGATAAATGGCTTTTCTGTTATTATATATTTGTTCATTTAACGTATCAATTACGATATTGTTATATGATAATGTCCTTAGTATTAAACTGTGAAAGAGAAATCATGATAGTGATTATGGTTGATGAGATCTCAATAGAAAAAGACAATAATTTTTCTTAGATAAGACAGTCATTCCTTTCAAACTCATATGACATAACCTCTTCGCCACAACCGAGTCTTATCAGGTGACTCTACTGCATGAGCCTCATCAATAATAACTTTGGCTTGAGTCAAGAAAAGTGTAGATGTCTTTCCTTTTTGTGAGCTTCCACTTATCACAAGAAAATGAGCTATTAGAACCATCATCACACAGTCTTCCAACAGAAATCAAATTCAACCAGATCCCTGGAACATGCTTAACCCGTTTAAGAATCAGTTTGGTACCATTAGACGTCTCCAAACTAATATCTCCAACACCTGCACACTTTAAGATAGAATCCTGAGCCATTCTCACATCATCAAAGTCACCTGGAGTGTATGATGAGAAAAACTCTATTCTTGAAGTAGCATGGACCGAAGCACCACTGTCAACAACCCAACTAGTCATATCATCAGCAAGAATAATATCATCAACCTCTTGAAACACAAGGAAATCATCAGAAGAAGCTGCATTAACTATATCTTCCTTCTTCTCATCATATTTCTTGTCATTGTTTTCTTTTTTCTTCCATTTCAATTCAAAGAGAAATTTCATGATGTGTCCCTTCTTGCCACAGTGATTGCATTCAAAAAATTTGTACTTGCCCTAGGTTTACTTCTACTTCGACCTCTATCTTTAGAAGCTCTACTTTGACTTTTCCCTCATGACTCAGTAACCAAGACAACCAACTGAAAGGAAACACCATGTGCCTTCCTCCTTGTCTCTTCTTCCAACACACTAGTCTTAGCAAGATCAATGGTCACAGCACCATCTGGGGTAGAATTAGATAAAGTACTTTGAAATTTTGTCCACGATTCCGGTAAAGAGCCAAGAAGCATCCATCCTTGCACTTCATCGTCAAACTTAATGTATGTATGCCCATAGCATTAAGCTGGTTCAAAATACCCAAGAAATTTTTTAAATGATCAGCCATAGGAGTTCCATCATGATATCTCAAATACATCAATTTATACATCAGAAGCATCTTAGTGTTTCCAGTTTTCCGGGCATACAAGTCTTCAAGTTTTTTCCACAAAGACCTAGCATGTTTCTTCTCACTAATGTGATTTAAAACATTATCATCAACCAATTGTCTAATTAACCACAAACTTGCATGTGCAACAAATTCCACTCTTCATCTGTTTTATCTTCAAGTTTTTCAGCACTGAAAACCGGCAATAAATAATTTTTCATATACAAAAAATCCTCCATTTTAATTTTCCATATGGCATAGTTAGACCCATTCAAAGTGATCATTCTACTCAAGTTGGTTTCCATTTCACCAATAAAAAAAGTTCAGTAAAAACACTTCAAAACCAAAACAACTAACCGGGTCTCCGATACCACTTGTTGGGAAAAAAACAACCATAATACCACACGTATCACAGATACACACAAAGTCTTCCCAATGACATGCAATGGAATTAAACGAGGCAGCCGCAACGAAATCAAATCACAAATAAAGAGAAACGAAAACACAAGAAAATCAACACCACAATTTTAACGCGGAAAACCCCTCTCGATATGAGAGAGTAAAAACCACGAGGCCGAGGCCCACAAAAACTCCACTAATCAGAAAAAGATGATACAAAAGTGTTTCAAACACATCAACAAAGTCAACTACACCAAAACATTAACCAATAATGCAAAATACAAGAGTTATTGAAAAAAATCACACAAAAACGCAGCAGTCAGCCGCGGACAATTTCCAGATAATTAAACCATTGAAACTCAAATTCCGCCGCTCAGATTGAAGAAAAATTAGATACGAGCAAACCTTCAAAATTTCAGGCCGATCGGAGTCCGTTTCAATACCCGATCGTCGCCAGAAAGTTTCAACTGCAACACCAAAGAAGCTGCGAATTTTCTCCCATTTTTGCCTCCTATCTATTGTGAATATTAGGAAAAAATTAACCTAATTTATTCCCTTAAATACTACTTGACATATTAATAAATTTCCAATTATTTAGTGGGTTTGGGCTCTACAAAGGAGTGATCCATCCAACAATTCTAGCGAGAGAAAATTACTCATGGTAATCGTATACTGTGCAAACAATTACCTAAGAAGAAATACACAACTGCAACAGCCATAGAAACATCTGCAATACAAAATCCTCAACTCTATTGAAGTTCATCTATATCCCATCTTCAGTAATCTACATAAGAAAATATGCACTGCACTCAACACACATGAATTAGTCTCCAAGCTTCAGAAATCCAAAATAAAGTCCACAAATATGTCCATAAATTTATTTTTATTTTTTAAAAAAGTGCACATTGCACAGCTATAGACTGCTAAACATTTCAGAAGTTATTATCATTTGACCAAAAAGGCTTCTTGTGTTCATTCTAAGTACAAACAAGCAATACAAAGTTGAATGTCCATGAAATGGTCTCGGTTTCATGTTTTATCATTCTGCCACGCTTACTGTGTTATATATCTGTATCTAATTTTTGGATTAAAATGATGAGCTATAATTAATGCACACGTAGCAGTACAACGTTGCCACCCAAAAAACCCGATCAAGTTGATAATACCTTTATGTGGGCTTCCACGTTCTTCTTTGTGATTTTCTCTACGATAATTCGGTCAACAAAAAAGCAGGAGTGTCATAATTTAGCTGACTACTTGATAGTACACTTAAGGAATGCTTACTGTACACTGACCTAAGTCGATTAGCTGGACAATAAATTGCTCGTTCGTCAAGCTAAACTTTTATTGCAAAAGCAGAAACAAGAAAATGAATTTGACAAAACAAATGAATATGATGAGAAGCCAAAATAAGATAAAAGGAATACATTTTTAGACAAGTCAACTGTTTTCCTGCCGTCGGGCTTTTCAGAGCCATCAAGTTGGTGTAATTCAGATGTATCTCTTAGCTTCGTTAATGTCTTTTACATAACCTTTTTTATGTATGACACCATCAGGAAGTACATAAGTGCACCTGAAATAGTTATTCCTCCCTCGTCTCCTGTAAATATAAACCGACAAGCATGAAACACTGATTTGTAACAAAAACAAATTAGATTGCAGCACTGCCTTAAATTGGATAGAATTTCACAAACGAACATAAATTCATTCACCGTCTTAAATTGAAATCTCCAGTATATGCAAGAGCTATGTCGACCGTTCATCCTTAAACCACAAAACCAACATAAAATTATAAGAAATAATGCCAAACATCTGATACAATGATTCAAACATTTCAACGGAACCAATCTAACAAATTGGAAAATATATAGGGGGAATGAGGGAGAAGGACAGAAATATTTCATCAATTGAGTAGAAGGACAGTCTTTTGAAACTTTTGCATAAAGGACAAAACTATTTATTCACTGTCGAAATTCACTTGTGTTCGAAATTCACTGTTTAAATTCACTGCCGAATTCACTGTCGAAATTCACTAATTTTCAAAATTCATTGTCGAAATTCACTGATTTTCGAGATTCACTGTCAAAATTTACTGTCGAAATTCACTGATTTTGGGATTCACTAGGGAGATTCACTGATTTTCGAGATTCACAGTTTGTCCTTCACGCTATAAAAATTATGCAGTTGTCCTTTTCCCTATAAAAAATATGTAGTTGTCCTGTTACTTAAAAAAATTTGATTGTGTCCTTATCCCTAATTTCCCAGAATATATATTAGAACAAGGAACCACTACGAAAAACATGCTTTTTAGTGGCGAATATTGTTTCGCAGCCAAAGCCGATAATCCGCCGCTAAAACTTTTTCGCGGTGGTTTGTGCCGCCAATAAAATCCGTTGTGTTTGCCTTCACCGCTAAAAGTTTTAGGCCCTTTCCTGGTAGATTTTCGGATCCACCGCTAAGAACTCTTGGTGGCGGTTTTTATCTGCCGGCAATATACTTATAACCGCCAGGAAATCTATTACGCAATTTCAGGAGTAAAAATGGTTTTAGTGGCGGATTGTTTTACTCCGCCGGGAAAAACCTTATTTCAGCTAGAAGTTATCAGCCAATTCAGGCATTCCTAGCGCCATATCACAACCTCCAAAGTACATGTATTCCACATTTAGAAAAAAAATTATTAATAATCCAAAATGATCAAAATGATGTTGACTTAATTCAAAGGATTGCAAAACAATTAATTCTTGTAAAGGAAGAGAAGAACACAAAGAGTTTGGAAAAGTCATTGACTAGGAAATATATACCTTTGATCATCAAGAATCACTTGATCATATCTATCATCATAACTTCAATCTGCACAAGAACAAGTATAAGGGCAATTAAACTTTCACTTTCTATATCAATAATACTAGGTGGATAGGGATAGCTCTAATCATGATGTGATTCAATGGTTACGAACAACACATCTGACCTCTGTGATCCTTTCACTCTTGGATGTCGACATGAGGTGTCAACAAACATATGTATGTAGCCAAAATCAATCAAAGGACATCAAACATTTCCCAAAGGAAACTGAAATGCCCAACGCTTGGAATTTAATTATACATAACATCACAAACTTTGCAAGTAAAAATAAATAAATTATACACCTTTGCAAGTAACCATCACTGGCTTCATAGCCTTATTCAAGAACTCAGCCGTTGTTGCTACAACAACTTCTAGACCCATCCAGTGGCGGAATCAGGAATTTATTATGGGGTGGTCTTGGTTATCAGTTTGGTCTTTATTATAGGGTACTACAAACATATTCTCACTAGTTTTTTTTTTTTTTGGGTGGGCTTGAGACCACCCCACCATACACATAGTTCCGCCTCTGGACCCGTCTGATTACTTACCCTAAAAACAAACAAAGCCACCAAAAATCAAGATCTGCAGAAAAATTCAATGCAGAAACTACCCAAGTTGAGATTAACAAGCGTCACGTACCTCTACCTCATATGCTAAGAAAAGTGCCACTGATGCATAAAAAAATGCATGAGCATCATGTAATCATCCAAAAAACTCTTTCCATTCCTGCAATTGATGCATAAAGAGCCAAGACTCATCCTACATGATAAGGTGAAATGGAAATTGACAAACTCCTTAAAAAACAAATATATGCAGACAGCCCGGGCAAGCTTTGAACATTAGTTAACTATTAGAAATAATCTAGATTATCTAAACGAAAACAATAGGGCAGACCTATAGTTTTAGACAAGAGCAGACTTAATGGATAAGCAGATTATAAGCAGGTTGTAAAGCATGAACTCAAATTATCAATAGCTGATACAAAAGCCTTGAATCCTTATTTGACGGCCCCACTAGCAAAAAAAATCTCTAGCCTATCTATCTAAACTTCATGTACCAACAATCATTCCCCATAACATGGTGCTGTCTGTGCCAATCTGCAAAATTCGGCATTTTAAGCAAAAGTAGTCAGAAACTTCATAACCTGGAAATGGAGAAGTGCAAGAGAGAAAGGGGGCAGTGGAATTTCTGAATCAAGATTTTTCTCCTCAAATTTTGGCCACATCGCTGAACTTCAGACTTTGTTGCAAATCATCGAGCACCTTATGAGCAGCTCCAGAATGTTCTGATTTTAAGTAAGAAGATGAAACATTTTCACCATTCTCATGTGTGTGAACATGAAAGGACCAACACCATCCATATTTGTTCAATATGGAAGCAATTTCAATCAAATTTCATGAGGTGAAGAAGAATTGAACCCATTAGGGTTCGTAGTAAACAATCGAGAATTCTTATCCTTAACAGAAGTCGATGAACTCTGATTTCCCTTATCTGAATCGGAATCCGAAGAAGAAGGCGATGAATCGTACTCATGATGATGAAACTTCTCTGCAATACTCTCCACCAATGTCTCATCATTCTTCTCTGAATGCTTCATTGAATCCGTCCTTGAAAAGTCTGAAGCTTTTTTTCACCTCTGATGCTTCGAAGCCTTCTTAGATGCGTTCCATTTATCAATACTGCTCCGGAGAAGATCATTTTCCTCGATGAAGAAGGATTTTCGTCAGTTTCCTATTGAATGAATGGAGAAGGGTTAGATCGCACCGATGGAAGCCAGGGTTTTGTTGATTGCCGCCGCAGACGCGTTCATCGCAGTCAGTTTACTTTGTTTTAGGTATTTTAAAAAAAGTAAAGTAGTTAAAGAAAACAGTAAAGTAATACTTTCCTAACTAGGTATTTGAAAAAAAAAAATAGCAATAACGGTGGGTGTTTATAGACCATCAATAAAAAAAAGGTTTTTGTTACGGAATATTTTAATCCACTACTAAATGAACGATGTTAGGAAGTTTTTACTTGTTTTGTCGGTGGATGTATAAAAATCACCGCTAAACCACATCACTAGCGGTGGAATTTAAAATCCACCGCTAAATAGTAAGTTTTTTTAGTGAACAAAGCATCAATTTAAGAATGGAGCTATATCAAACCTGGCAATCTGCAAGACCCTGTCAACATCCAAAGAAACAAAGCACAACTTCTCCTTAACATCATCCACAATAAAGCTTTCATCCATAACATTCACACTCCGATAACTAAACATGGGGAATACGAAATTAGATTCCACCCTAAATAAACACAAAATTATAAAGAAAATCTTTATATACCTCAATCTAGATCGGATGCGAATGGGAAAAAAAAAAAAAAAGAACTGACGCATTCCTTGGAGCTTCATATCTCTACAAAATGGGAAGAAGAGCTTAAAAAACATTTAACAACTCAACAAAGAGTTCTTTGAAAAAAATGAAACCAGCATATACTATAAAATAAATCAAGAAAGACAAAATTTACTATAAAGCCTTTAATATAAAAAAAACATCCTTAAATACAAACATATCAATCTTGCATATATAAAAAAGAATTATGAACAATTACATGATATCTACTCATCTATTAAATCTGCGTGGCCAGTAGAATAAAGCTTCTCTTCTTAGCATTTTAATAGCATGGAGATAGAAATACCTCATCAGACAAACAGTGAGGAGTTTGTGTCTTGTTTGCTGCGAGGACTAAGGAAATGTTACCTGTGTAATGACAACCCTTTGAAGGCTAGAATATAAAAGTGTAAAAAGAATGTGAAATTTACCTAGAGGACTGAGATTCAACTTAAATCGGCCAAAGGTTCATTGAGTAAAGCCTTTCTACAACTTGAATCATTGAATCTGCTTACCTCGATTCTCTGATTAGACAATTTTGAACAAAAGAAGCGTGATGATACTATAATCCACCAGACAATTGGTCGCACCTGTTAGGATCAAGCGCTTACCGTAGTAAAAGTACTACTATATTTTCTTATAACACGCCCCCTCAAGTGTGGGCCTATAAGAAGGGAGAGAGGCCCAACACTTGACTTGATTTTTTTGTTTGGGAAGTGTGGGCCTATAAGAAGAGAGTGGGCCCAACACTTGATTTTTTTTTTTTTTTGTTTTAATTGTGCTAGAAGAATGTCTTGAACTAGGGATCTAATGCTCCGATACCATGTTAGGATCAAGCACTTACCGTTGTACTAAAACCAATTGGTGTTAGTAAATGTGCTACTATATATCCTTATATCAACACCACTTCACTGCTGACAAAAACTTGACGGCGATTTGAACCCCTGCTGCAGATGATAGGACGCAAATTCCATTCAGCCGTGGGATGAGGAAAATTGTTGAGATGAAGGTTTTTCCTCCGTCACAAGCAATTGTTTTTATTACATCAATTCGACTGTACGAAGCTCCAGGTAAGAAGAGAAACGAAGCGCGGAGAAACAGGAAAGGATAATTGAAAAAGAATAGGGAGCTACCTTCCTCACTCTTCTTAATAGAATAGGGATATATCGACTATGGCTGCCAACGCAGCTTGAAACTACCGGAAACAACGATGGTTCGGCGATATAATGACTGTGCGCAGGTAATATGACTACCAATGCCTCAAGAAACTTGATTGTGAAGAATGGAAGGTGAATCCGATGAATGCGGCTTCTTGATGATTGAAGTAGGTTGTCATTGGAACCACTAATGGAGGCAATAGCAGCTGGAAATATGGTGGTTTCAAAGCCTCCAGAATTAGATCCTGCTAGATTTGCACTTTGGCTACTACAATTCCCTCTTATTTGGATACAAATTCATTAAAAGTCATTTATTCGATTCCGTTGTTGTTCGTCCTCACAATCTAGATCCTTAAAGGAGATGAAGTTCCATGTGCACAAGAACAGAACGACACATGGTGCTACTAGACCTTCTGGTCTTTTGCTTATTGTTCTGAATGATCACCAACCAATGATACACAGACAGTATTTATATAGGCAAGATAAGGGACCTAGTGCATTATTAGATAATGATATCAAAGAGTCCGAGCTATCATTGGACTCTCTAATAATGTTATTTAATAAACAAGATAAATACAAAATAACCATACGTGATAACTATAAGGGCCACATAATATTTTCTATATTTATTAGATAAATAAGAGATAATTTCAACAAATTACACATATATATGTGTTTAGTTTTTGGAGGGTCGGTCGCCCCGCCACCTTATAGGGTGGAGCTGCCCCGGTATAAATTAAATGTTTGCTCTTTTTAGATGATATCATAATCTACTCACTTGATGTTTTTTCTCCGTCGCATGCTCAAATTTTGAGTTTTATAGCATTTTCATAATTTCGGAACATTGTTTTATTTCAAAACATAATCATGCACGGGTTTCATGTTCACGTTTATATATATATATATATATATATATATATATATATATATATATATATATATATATATATATATATATATATATATACCTCTCTATCAACTTAAGCTTTTAGAATAGATGATAGTTCAACATGGTATCTGAGCCAGAAATCATGAATCGAACCACGATGTCAACATTAGTTTCCCCATCATTAAGATTAGATTGTGCAAGTGTTGGAGATATGAGATGTTAATTATCAACATAGATGACCCACGTACATTTGAGGGGGTGTGTTAAAGTGTATGAGATGTTAATTATCAATAGAGATGACCAATACTTGAGGGCGCGTATTAAAGCGTATAAGATGTTAATTATCAACAGAAACGACAGAGGGCATAAGATGTTAATTATCAACCTCCCTAGGGGGCGTGTTGATGTGTATAAGATGTTACTTATCAACCCTTTATCAGCTTAAACTTTTAGGAAAGGAGGTAGTTAAAAAAGAAAAAAAAAACAACAGTTTTCTCTCATCGTGTGTCTAATTTATTGAAAACACTATATCACTTATTATTTATCATTTTATTATATCCGAAGAGCTTCTAATATTTTTCCATTGGCATAATTAACCTTAATTTATTCCATTTTGTAAAGAAAAAATCAATTTTAAATATCACATTAATGAGAGTTAAATGTCTTTTCATACTTTATAAACTAGTAATAGCTATGACTTTACCGAGTTTCAAGTTTCGAGTTTCTTAACTTATGTGAAAAATCCATTTTTCAAAAAGAATTATGTCCTTTTCAAAAAAAAAAATTATGTCGAAAAAAAGGGGAAATGAAGGAGAATGACAACAACATTTCATCAATTAGGGAAAAGGATAGCCTTTCTAAATTTTGGCATAAAGGACAAAACAAATTTTTTTTTTTCATTTTTTCTGGAGCCTATTTTTTTCTATAAAAAAAAAAACCAAGACACTTTCTCTCCATCCATATTTTTTTAAACACTCATATCTCTCAATCTAAAACTCCAAAATATGAAAATTCTTTAACCAAATTTTTTATTTTTTGATGCTCATTATTTTGAGACTACATTCAACATATTCCGACGTGATTTCAGAAAATTCTCTATCGAGATTACTATTATTCGAAATTCACTGTCGATATTCAATAATTTTCGGGATTCACTAGGTAAATTCACTAAGTAAATTTTGATAGTGAATCTCACGAAAAACGATGTAACGGTTTCGAACGAAGTTTCAAAACGAAGAGTATCAAAAAATAAAAAATTCAGTGAAATTTTTATTGCGTTTAGATCTCTAGTTCAAAAGATATGGCGTTTGAAAATTGAGGAAGAAAGAGAAAAAAAGGTCCGAGGTGAACCCGGTGCGTGTTTTTTTTTTTTTTTTGCTTTGTCCTTTTGGCTCTAAAAATTATAGTATTTGTCCTTCTCCCAATAAAAATATGATGTTGTCGTATTCTTTCAAAAATATTCCTATCCCTAATTCTCCTAAAAAATGGGAAAATCTTAAAATGGACACATCTTGTAAGTCGAAATTAATATTATTTTGCATAAGAGAAATTGTCAAACTAGACGGTATAATTAGGGGTGTTCAACATTTTCTAAACCGAACTAAACCGAGTAAAACCGATCACACTAAACCGTTTAAATGGTTTTTAAAACTATAAAAACCGAACCGACCAAAACCAAACCAAAACTTGAATTGGTTTCGGTTTGGTTTTTAAAATCAAAACTGAAAAACCGAACCAAACTGACAACTAATATAATTAAAATATATATGTTCAAAACTCTCTCTCTCTCTCTCTCTCTCTCTCTATATATATATATATATATATATATATATATATATATATATATATATATATATATATATATATATATATTAGTTCAATTTGAGGATTATATCAACATATTGACTTATATATCCACTATGTGTATAGTATGCCGAAATTTGTCTTGCATTGACACTTCTTTTATGACTGCATTTTTCTATCATTCGTTTGTCGGCTATTATTTGGTTTAATAGCAATTTTAAAGAGTTTTGCCGTTGCTAATTGGAATTATATTTATGGGACTTTTTCTTTCTTTACCAATATGACTTAATACTTATTGAATAGAATGTGATAACATAATGACCCATATAGGTCAATAGAATGAAATTTGTCTATCATTGGATAAATATGTGTTATTAGATACACTTCCTTACGATGTCTAAGTTCCGGTACTATTTGTAGCATAAACCGACAAACCGAATAAATGTAAGACCGAACCGAACCAAACCGATTTGAATAAGATTAGTTCTGGTTTCACATTTCTCAAACCGAAGTAATTGGTTTGGTTTTGAAAATCCTCAAAACCAAACCGTGAACACCCCTAGGTATAATGCACACATTGGTATTCTCTAATAATAATATATATAAAAAAAGGGTTACCGGCAAGGGCGGCTGCACCTTAGGGGCACATGGAGCAACCGACTAGTAATAAAAATGTTCGGCAAATTTCCAATCCATGTCACCAAATTCATGAATCCGTTCATGATTGCCGAATGCATCTTGATATACTTATTTAAGCATATTTAATACAATGTTAGCCGCATAAAGCCGCCCTTTATTCTGGAACCATCTTAAAAGGTTTTTAAAGAAGTCAATATAGCAATAAAAGAAATCAAGTCACCTCATGTCACATTACACACCCTTACCCTATTGATTTTAACGAAACTCATATTAATCATTGAATCCATATGTATTTTGTGCTCCAATTGTGCACATAGTTATCATATCTAGCCCGGTCGTTGACCATGCAAAATAACTGGGTCACTGGGTCGCTCATTCAACCATTGGATCACGGGTTCAACCAACGTGTTATATGTACTATTAAATAGTATAATATATGACGAAAAATATAAGTTTTGATAATTAATATTCAAGTAAATAATAATATGGAACTATACATCATCTTATGAGTTACCATTTTAGAGACTCAAAGTATAGTTAATGCGATTATTATAAAAAAAAATATATGTGGATAAATATAAATCAAAAGTATATCCTTATTATAATGATGTCTGTGCTGTCTTGGCATATTTTTGGCTATGATGTTTTGCAAGTCCTCCTGGATGTTCTTAATAATGGTATGGACACGGGTTCGTTGAGTGCGACCTTTATATCTCTTGTTTTGAAGGTCGCGACTCCGACACGGGTGATAGACCTCCGTCCCATTGCTCTTTGTAACTTGGCCTATAACCTCCTCTCACGGGTTGTTAATCGGCTCAAGCTACTAATTTCGATGTGATTTCGGGGAATCGAGTGTGTTTATCTCGGGCAGGCAGATCATTGATAATGCGATTGTGGCCTTTGAAGCATTTCACTCTATGAAAGTAGGGTCGGCGGGGTGTCAGAATCATGCGGCTGTCAAACTTGACATGGCTAAGGCATTTGATAGAGTTGAATGGGCGTATCTATGGGGAATCATGGGCCAGATGAGCTTCCCAGAGGCTTTTATTGATTTGATCCGTACATGCATTACCTCAGTCACGTACCAGGTTCTGGTCGATGGGCGACCTGGCCGGCGGATTGTTCCTTCTCAGGGAATTCGCCAAGAGGACCCTTTCTCCCATTTCCTACTTATCATCTGTGCTGAAGCACTTACATCTTTGTTGGATAGTGCTATTCGGGTGGCCTCGCTCCATGGCATCTCTTTTAGGGAGGCATGCTGAGGTGCAGGTATCTCATATGTTATTTGCGGATGATAGCATGTTGTTCTTTGAGATTCAGGATGGGGTGATGGAAACCTTGGTCGATCACTTCGAACATTATAGGGCTTTATCGGGACAGACTATCAACTTTCACAAGTCTAGTCTATACATTAGCAGTGGAGTGTCGCAGGGTGTTAGGGATCACATTTCAGACTTCTTGCAGATCCCTGTTGGGGATGGAACGGGGAAGTGTATTGGCATGCCTTTTGTCACGGGTCATAATAAGAGGCAGGTATTAGACTTTCTGCGGCAGGGATTTGGAAGAAACTGTCGGGTTGAAAGGATAAACTTTTATCTCCTGCAGGTAAAGAGGTTCTGACCAAGTCGGCTTTGCAGGCAATACCTACCTTCATCATGCAGTGTTTCAAAGTCCCGGTTAAAATTGGTGTGATAGTTTGAGCGGGGTATTCGAGGTTTATTTGGGGGGACTCTGGGGACAAACGGAAAGTGCATTGGCGGAGTTGGGACGTTTGTTGTCTGGTGAAGAACCTAGGAGGTCTTGGATTCGGTGATCTTGAGGCCTTCAATTTAGCCCTGTTGGCTAAGCAGGCCTGGAGATTGTTACACTACCATATGGCCCTTGTTAGTCGAGTTCTGAATGCTAAGTATCACTCAGGAATGACCATTATTACTGTAGGTTTGGGGTGGCGTCCCTCGCTTCTTTGGCAGAGTTTATTGAAGATGCGGGACCTTCTGTTCGCGGGCTTGAGATGGCGGATAGGGGATGGCCAGTCGGTTCACTCACTTCCAACTAATGCCCAGGTGCATGGTCTCTTGGCAGTAGGTGGCCGCCAGTGGAACATACTTTTGCTTCAAAGATGTCTTTAGCCCGTGGGAGGTAGATGCAATAGTCCAGACCCCAGTTGCAAGCCCTTCCCACTCGGATAGACGTATTTGGTATTACGATCGTAAAGGGCGTTATACGGTTAAGTCAGGGTACTTCTTGGCTCTGAGCTTGCATGGGGGGTTGTATTCGGAGGCCAGTGGTTCATCCTCTATGGGGCTGGACAGGGTGTGGCGCGACATGTGGCGAGTGCTTGTGCCCCCGAAGGTCCAGACTTTCTCTGGAGATGCTTACAGGGCTGCCTATCGATTGGGGAGAATCTTCTCAAGCGGCAGCTCGAGGATGGGGTCTGTATGGCATGTGGTCGGGAACGGGAAACTATGCGCCATGTTTTGTTCGATTGTGACTATGCTATGGAAATTTGAGGGGCCTCACCCTTTGGGAGTCGGTTGGTTCGGCAGTCGTCTGGGTTTCGGGAGTTATTCGGGGGCCTCATGAAGCGTCTATATGCAGAAGAGATGTCTGAGTTCTGCCTGACTCTATGGAATGTTTGGAAGGCGCGATGTAGTGCTGTCTTTGAGGGTACGCCTATCTATATCTTCCGTGTTGGACAGCTTTTGGAATATTTTTGAGTAACTGGACAGCCGTACATTTTTTATAGGGAGAAGGTTAACTTTTACATTTTTTATAGCCTGAAGGACAATATATATATATATATATATATATATATATATATATATATATATATATATATATATATATATATATATATATATATCTATCCTTGCCTGGTCTGGTAGTTATTTTTTCCTGGGAACATTGTTTTTTAATTTTTTTTTTCTTTCCTCCCCAATTTTTAAACGATCATATCTTTTGATCTGGATATCCAAATACGTTAAAAATTTCACTGAATTTTTTATTTTTTGATTTTCTTTGTTTTGAGACTTGATTCGATATAATTACATCGTTTTTCATGAGAATCACTATCGAAATTCACTATGTGAATCTCCCAGTGAATCCTGTAAATCAGTGAATATCGACAGTGAATTTCGAACAATAGTGAATTTCGAAAGAGGGTTTTCTGAAATCACTTCGGAATTCATTAAATGTGGTCTCAAAATAAATAGCATGAAAAAATAAAAAAATTGGTGAAAGATTTTTCAAATCTGGAGTTCTAGATTTGGATAAATGAGTGTTTAAAAAGATTGATGAAAGAGAAAGTGTGTTGTATTTTTGTTTTTTGTTTTTTTTTTTGTAAAAAATGCCAGCAGAAATTAAAAAAATAAAATAAAATAGTTTTGTTCTTTATGAAAAAGTTTCAAAAACATGTCCTTCCACTTATAAAAGAAATATTTGTGTCATTCTCCCTCATTCCCCCTATAATCTATACCTTCAATTTGATGAAAACATTTAGCAACAATACGGGCTTTATAGGGATCAACAGAATCGTCATCATTGTGTTTAATCCGCAATGACCTATTTGCAGCAAATAAGGGGTTTGTTACACACATGATCTCTAAGCACAATGCATGATGATGAGGCACCACAACATAGGAGGGTGATTAAGGCACATCCCCTAATCCCCCGACTATTCACCGAGCCTTCCAACAAGTGGCTGAGATTTTTATTATTTATTTTTATAAAGAACAATGAGGATAAACATGTGGCTGCCATTGGTTTCGGGGGACACAAATAACACCGAGTCGGTGCCTTTATCCTTGTCCCTACCACATATACTCAACTCCTCATTGCAGGCCCGCACCTACCCTCCGTTAGTCTAGTATTTGACCACTTTGTTGGAACTATAGCCTTTCTAGGTAATTTCACTTTGATGTAATATAAGATATTATCAAAAGAATTTTATAAATATGTGGTGTGGTTAGTATACGAATGAATGTGGATATAAATATTTCGTTTGTTATATTATAAAAATGTTTTTTTCATATAAAATTGTTATATCATCGCCAATGGATTCTTCACTTGAAACTTCCATTATAAGGTGAGATCCAACATGTTGATAATCCAGGTAAATAATTTCTTTAGGAAGAGGTGAGTAGTTTTGTATTTGATTCTTGCCGATGCAACCCAAATCGAGACGACCTGAGGAGCTCATCGCAGGCCGTCCGGAGTTTTTCTTATTCCAATATTCAAACATTGTATAGGTACTGAATGAACATATCAAACAAAGGTGAGCAGTATCTGCCCTTCTCCGGCCTGGGAAAAGCAGCGAACTCTATAAGCTAAGGCTTTTTTCACCATGATTATAGGACGTTGATCCTGTCAATCGAGTATAACCATAATTATCCCTAAATCAAAGGGATTTACGCGAATTAATCCTTAGTGGTAGGAAATAAATCTTGTCCAATTAGGTGTATATAAACTATCATTCTATATTGGTGTACAAGATAACAAGTTTTATAATGATACTATATTATATAATCTAGCATTCTCATTTGATGTGATTAGAAAAACAAGTTTATATAAAATCGAACACCGCTAATTAATCTTGAATTCCTCTTAGGCCTGCACCTTCCAGCGCTAGTTTAGTGTTTGACCACTTTGTTGGAACTATAATTTTTCCCAGTATTTTTGTTTTTGTTGTATTTGATCAATCTCATCCTTTTTCTTTGAGGTTTTTTTTACAGGCCTATGAATAATTAATCAAATGTTACAATGCTTACTCCTTTATATAGGAGATAAAATGAGATAAAAATAAATTCAAAATAAAAACTAAAGATAATTTTTTATCTAAAGCAATCATATCTATCATTTTGGCATTCATCCATCAATTTGATTTTTTGTTTCTAATACTAGGCACACAACCGGCCTGAGCCAAATAGGTTACCAAAGAGACCAAACACTTGCACAATATAAATGAGAATAAATAATGTTGGTATAAGGTGTGAATCCAAGACCTTACGCTCTGATATCACGTTGATTACCATCTCTCCCAAAATTTAAGCTTGTGATGATACCAATAATTAATATTTTATACACTTTTAATATCGTGGGTTGATTAAAGGTATGTACGATCGTCATCGATCATCTGTGTATAAGGTTTAGGGAGATGGGCCAAAAGAAGAGAAAAACAAGAAAAATGGTGAGACACATTTGTATCAAGATATCGTTTTTATTTTATTTGAACATAATATCTATATATATGAGAGATCTTAATGATGTTTATTTAATTAAATAATTAAACAATTGGATTACTATATTTTTTTGGAGGGTCATACAATTGTACTCCAGCTAGCTAAAAGATGACATGGAATGATTATACTCTTGAACAGAAACCACAAATCCCCTGCTATAAATTGTGTATTAATCATTCAAAGAGTTTCATCAATATACTGATCTCACTTTAATTACATTTGTCATATATAGCAACAACAATGATGAAGATGTCTATGCTGGTTTTTGCTGTTTTTCTCCTTGTGGTGATGATGATGTCTGGTTCTGGTTCGCACCGAAGCCGATAAACCAAAGGAAAAAATAGGTGGGTGTTGTGTCGTAAGCGGTAGGCCCAAACGCTTTAACTATAACAACTCGATATTTTATTGAAGCACAAAATATACAACAAATGAGACACTTGAAAAATACAAGAAGAGAGCAACTAGTGTTTGATGTGGGAGACTCACTTCACAACTTGTGTGTGTTGTGTTGTATGATTTGCCTAAGTTACAACTCCTATTTATAGGAAAGGTAAGGATGTCCTAGAAAAAGTAAAGTGGATCCTTCTAGAGAAAATGCGCACTGGATGTTTCTAGGCAAAGTGTGCATTAGATATTTCTCTAAGTATTTTCTAGAATTCTATATTATTCTCTAAGGATATAATTTCTAGATTTTTGCCATGTATTAGTTGTAGAATAATCTAGAAGTCATTGACTTCTAACACTCCCCCTCAATGACTTCTTTCTTTTGACGACGAGCTCATTTGCATCCCAAGAGCATTTCTGAATTCCTCGAGCTTGTTTCCACATAATCCTTCCGTGAACATATCTGCTAGTTGATCTTCAGTCTTCATGTGAATCATATGTATTTCATCTTGAAGAACCTTCTCTCGAATAAAGTGTTAGTGCACTTCAATGTGCTTGTTCCTTGCATGAAATACTGGATTTTCTGCTAGTTTAAGTGAAGATATATTGTCGCAATGTAAATCCACTGGCTGATGTAAGTCTCTCAAAAACTGCACTAGCCAAGTGACTTCTTGAGCAGCTATAGCGGCTGCCCGATACTCTGCCTCGGTAGTTGATAGAGATACAGTTGGTTGTCTTTTGATACACCAAGATATTACCTCATGGCTAAACACAAAACCGATAGTTGATCGTAGAGTGTCATGATCACCAACATAATCAACGTCACAGTATCCAACAAGTCTACATGGAACTCCTTTCCGAATAGAAGATACCGTAGTCATAAGTTCATTTGACGTACCTCATAATCTTCTGAACCATCTGCCAATGTGGCTCTCTTGGACTCTGCATAAATCTGCTCGCAATGCCAACTGCAAAAGAAATGTCTGGTCTTGTTAACGTCAAGTATATCATGCTTCCTACTAATCGTCGATAACTTGTAGGATCATCCAACTCTTTGCCTTATGTTGAGCACAACTTAGTGTTGACATCAATTGGCGTTGGTGAAGGCTTGCAATGTATCATTCAAGACTTCTTCAACAGATCCTTAACATACTTCTGTTGGCAAAGGAACAACCCATCTTTAGTGTACTCGACTTTAAGTCCAAGAAAGTGCTTAAGCTCTCCCAGTTCTTTCATTTGAAACCGGACTGATAAGTTCCTCTTGACTTGTTGAACTTCTTTGTCATCATCTCCGGTGATGATGAGGTCTTCAACATATACCAACACGATTGTTAATTTGTTATTTCGATGCTTGACGAACAGACTTGAGGCGGACAGAGCCACGGAGAATCCACTATGAGTCAAGAACTCTATAAATTTTCCGTACCAAGCCTTTGGTGCCAGTTTTAATCCATAAAAGGCCTTTCCTAACTTGCACATGTATTTATTATAAGTCATACTCTCGCAGCCTTTTGGTTGCTCCATGTATATGTTACGATCAATCTCACCATGTAAGAAGTCGTTCTTCACATCCATTTGCCATAACTTATAGGACTTAATGACTTACTAGCTGCCAATTTTAGTAGGACTCGTGTTGTTGTTATCATCGCCATTGGGCTAAATGTCTCATCATAATCTAAGACATATTGTTGTGAGAAACCTCAAGCAACTAGTTGGGTTTCATGTCTTTCTATAGATCCGTCTTGTCGTGTTTTCACCTTCTAAACCCATTTGCAAGATATTGGTTTTACTCCTTCCGAAAAAGGAACAAGTTCCCAAGACTTGTTTTGCTTAAGTGCTTGAATTTCTTCTTTCATCGCCTGGACCCATTTTCCTTTTTGGGATGCCTCATCATAGCTTGCAGGTTCCATAGTTTCATTTGTTGGAAGTAGCGCCCGAAAGACAATTTATGTAATTGTTTTTAAAATTAATAAATGCCAGATTTATTCTCATCTTATTACTTGCTTCGTGCCTGTAAGTAATAAACTACTGAAAACCCTAAGTCATATCATATATAGCCATATAACTTAGTGTGTGTCACACATGAGGATTAAGTTTATAATGATACACTTGAACTATTAGTCCGTGGTGAAATTAATCAAAGTATGGGGTCTATTGATTAAATCACCATTAATGCGCCCAGAACACTTTATGGTGTGACCGTCCTATCCGGACCGTCGACATTGGTTGTCTAAGTGGGCATTTATATATGATGAGAGTCATATAGGACTGGACCGATTTAATCTGAGTTTCTCATATAATTCCGTGATTGAGAAATCTTATTAAATCACAAGATTATCATATATGGATTAACCTTAATCCTCAAGTGATTACAGACTACTACTTGTTTCAGGATAGGGTTTGATGTGTTCGTTAAGGATCGCTAAGAGGCGCGGTCAGAATCACTTTCACGTTGGTACTATTCTAGAATGAGTGAGAAGTGTGTGTCTCATAGATATGAAATCCATTCCTTCCTGCGGGAAGTAGAAAGGCAATCTCCTTATTTGTTGATCCTAGAAACTGATCAATCCCGGGAGTTCGTATTGGTTATGAACTAATTGATCACTAGTGGGTTAATGGTAAATAAGGATAAGATGTATTGAAGAAGGTTTATGGAAATAATCCTACTTCATTACGGATAGTCTATGGAGGGTTAGTTTATATGTAATGATTATATCAATAGACACTTATCGACTCGACTCGACGTTTTGAGAATAAGTTATATCTATAATCGATAGAGTTCAGTTTTGAATTTATGGTGGCGTAATTCCGGAATTAATAAGTTGAGTAGTAATATTCTGTTAGATGAATATTTTATTCAATTTATCGTAGCTACTGGTTATAGGTCCATGGTCCCCGGGTTGGCTCCTAACACGCGAGTGTTTTTTCGTTTTTATGGAACCTCGAAATAAAATTAAATAGTTGGTCTAGTTAATGAATATGCAAATATTATTTATTTGGTAAATAATATGTAAAATAGAAAAGACATTTTCTATTAAAAAATTGACATAATTGGCGCCTATTGTGATAAATTAGGAAAAGAAATTTTTCTAGATTATGTCACATGTGTAATTAATTAATTATCTATTTGTTGGATAATTAATGGAAAAAATTAAGAGATTGATTTTTTGGGAATTATCTCTTATTTTGTAAAAAAAATATCTTTTCCTATGGGAATAGGTTTTTGTGGTGTGAAAAGGATAACTCTCTTCACTACTTATTTTCCTATATAAAGAGAGTTCCTCCCAACACAATACACAACAATTAAATGTGCCACTTATAAATTAGAAAAGGAAGAAAAATTAGTTTCTTGCCTTAGTTTTTTAGAAAAGAAAAGCCTGTTTTTCTTGTGCATATTCGAGGAGGTTCTATGGCGAGGATCGACGTCCACCAGTCGTCGCTAGAAGATACAATCCGAAGACTGTCGCTTCTCCCTTTGGTCGATTTTATCATCTCTCTTCGGTATGTGTAAATCTATTAACCTTCTCGTGGGATTAATTAGTTGTTTCTCATATCGTAAATCACATAAGCTTCCGTTGTGTAAAGATCGAGTGTCTCGATCGGTGCTATTACTACTAGCATGTGGTATCGAGCCAAGTTAAATTTTTTATGATATCGAGAGCATAATTAATTAAATTAGGAGTGAAATTTCATATTAGGTTGCATCTTTTATTTTGTTGAATGATTGAATGTTGTGGTTGACGAGATGGATTGAGGTTGGTACTTGTTTATCGTTAGATCTATCATAAACTCGTATAATTTGCATTATACTAATATATGATTTGTGTAATTTATTTTGCAATTTTTATATAATTTATTTTTGCAATTTAAATTTCATTGTAGTAGTTTTTTTCTTCTCGTCTAACCGTCGGCCAAAAAGCTTAAATGGAGAAGAAAAGAGGCGCTGCAATTTGGTGGTACAGGCATAACAAAATATATAAATAAATAAAAAATAAAATAAAATAAAAGGTCGGCGGCGGCCGATCAATTTATCAATTGCATCAATTTTTTTATCAAGGTGCTGCAGCAAAAGGGACGCTGAAAAAAAAAAAGGGACGCCTGCATATGAAAAGGAAAAGGAAAAGGCAATTCTTTTTCTTTTGGCATCAATATCAAGATCAAGTGATCAACGAAGACATCAAGAAGACTTTTTTTTTTTCCTAGTTTAAATAGGTTAGATACGAGATATCAACGATCCATCTCAGTGGTTTATTTTTACGCATTTATTTTATGCTTGATAATTTATATGAGATAATCATGCCATGACATGCATAATATTTATAAATTTCACTCCTAGCATATGCATACATGTAGAAAATTAATATTGACATTAATTAGACATGTATGAACACGTAATTAATTTAGGTAATTAATTAAATTAATTAAAACGAACGGAATTTTATCGAGATATAAAATTCACATGATAAACTTTTTTGGGGTAATAAATCCTACGGGTTTAGGTTATGTAGTGTCTACATAAAATTTGAATTTTAATAATAAAAATTGGAAAATCCGGAAAAGTTGGACACCACCGAGCAAAAGGTTCGAAAATTGGTTCGGGCGGTCAACAAGGCTTCGGCTCGACTCGACTTGTCCGTCCAAATGGGACGTTAGCGTCGGGGGTCCGCAAGGTCAAGCTATCCGGCGAGCTGAGGCTCAATGGGGCAACCTTAGCCCGATTCATCCAGCAGTCGTACATGAACCAACGAAGAGGACGGGTTGGCTTAGCCAATCCCGATACCATTCGGTGAACTCGGTTAAAGCTCAGTCTGGGTTTGAAACCGATGAGTTGGTGGTTGCTTTTCTTGATTTATTGTTTTTGACTTATTCAAAAATTCAAACAATCCCAGAATTTCTTAGGATAATAAATTTTTTGTGAATTTTATTTATGTAGTGTCTACGTAAAAGGATTTCAATGATCGAGAAAATTGGAAAATCATGAAAAGATTGGACACCAACTAGACGGTATTTGGAACCGATAAGTTGGTGATTGCTTTTCACACTTTATTGTTTTTGATTATTGAAAAATTCTAAGATCCCAAATTTTTATCATGACAATATTAGGACTATAAAATTCTTTGGTGAATTTTAATTGTGTAGTGTCTATGCAAGAGATTTTCTAAATAATCGATAAATTGGAAGATCATGAATATAGTGTCACTAGTTAGACGGTATTTGGAACCGATAAACTAGTGGGAGCTTTAAATTTGTGATTTATTGTTTTTCAATTTCGTGGAAAATTCATAAGTCCTAATATATTAGGATTTTAAAATTCATAGTGAATTTTAAATTGTGTAGTGTCAACACAAAGATTTTATAAATCCGTGAAATTGGAAAGTCGTGAATAAGTGACACTAGTTAGACGGTATTAAGAACCGATAAACTAGTGGGAGGATTAATTTAAATATTCATTATTTATTGTTTTTCGGATTGTGAAGAAATTCTAAAAATCCTAAAATGACTACTTATTTTTCAAAATAACGAGTGGGAGCGGGGAAGGTGACAACCGACCCCACGGCCTCTACTGTTGACACAAGCACGTGAGAGAATGGTGACGCCTCATGCCGCTTTGATTTCGCCCCTACAGATGGCCTTCAACGCTATCAAAATTCAAGGCTTGGTCTCCGAAAGGATAGGATTTTGAGTACTCGTCGGGTCATCGACCTACCCTACGGCGGCATACCCCGGGCGTACTTAAAAATCAAACAGTAGGTCACTCACACAAGGATATTTTTGGAAATATCTTGGCTGAAAAATGAAGGTAATCAACAATTAAAAAGGAGATGTTCAATTCTTAATGGTTTAATTGTTGAGAGACATTGTCTCAATTTAATCGTCACCTCTTTGACCTACCCTACGGCGGTACGGTAGGTGTGAGATTAAATCCTTGAATGGTAGGATAAACCGCATGCATGACATCACGTTTATTATTCTTAAAATTATTATATGTTGTGGTGTATGATTTGATTTATATTTCCATCAAAATTTATTTTCGCAACTACATATCATCTCAAGGTATCAAAACCGCTAAACATGATAAATTGATTGATAACGACTTCGTAAAAGTGGGAAAGTAACAAGAACGTTGAACTCAATAATCGAGAATGCAAATTGATTCTTCGGAAGAGGATGTTCCTCTTGAGCCTACAAACTTAAGTGACATTGATAAAGATGTCACTGCTGTCACTTGTATTGAACGAGAGACAAAACAAAATTAGTTCAAAGATGATGAGAATGATTTGGTATCAATCTCACTAGACATCCCATGGTTCACGAGTAGTGTGTACTCAAATGAACTGCTAGTTCACGGTCATTTACTTTAAAGAAAGCCAAGAATGGGAAGGTAAATGTCTACAAGTGTAAGTCATCTAAACTAAATAAGTTAAAGGCTAAACCGAAATATTAATAAAAGAAAGTATAGGATAAGGAAAGTGATTTCGGATCACTAACCTATGAATCCTTAGAGACTGTCTTAACAAAGTAATTTGACTCGGAAGCTAAAGTTATTTTATAAGAACAAGATAGCTGGGCATTCATGATGAAGAGTAGACAACGGGCAGTTATTTCAACTAATATAGTGGGAGTGATATAAGGAAATAAATTTTGGATTTAATCCTTGAATATCGAAGAAATATAATTTCTGTTTTCAGATTCGTTGGAACAAATGGATTCACTTTCACATCGATAATATAGTTGCCTTAAAGAAAGTGAATATGACGTTTGTATACGATTCTGAGACTCGGAGTTTTGTCCGATAAAGTCAAAACCACTAAGTAATTCTGAACATGTATATGTAACACATCATAAACTATTAAGACAAATGGTTACCGTATTTAGATGAACGATTCTTCTGCATCTATTAATTAGTGCATATATCCTAAAGATAAGATCTGAAGACTGGCTAAGGTGATTCCTATCTCCCAGTCTAAGAACACTATCTCAAATGAAAAATGACTAAGTTACCTTTCAATTAGGAAAGCTTAATAGAGCTAAAGAAGTATCATAGCTTGTTCATATTGACCTTCGGGGTCTTATGAATGATACAAGCTAGTGGGAGTTTTTTAGTAATAGACTTTTCTGTCTAATGACTACTCGAAACGCCAATTAGTTTATCTAAATATTTGGAGGAATCTCTGATATTACCAGAGAAACGAGTATTCCATGCTCAGATATAGGCTATACCATAGTTTTGGAACTGATGCCCGGCCTACCTCCTAGTGAAATGATTTCACTAAAAGGATAAACCATAGACTGTCTTGTATAGTTATTGATATGCTACGATACACTGCTTAAGTCAATTAAGATATTAATTGCAAAATAACGGTTTACATTATTACGTAATACCGAGAAGTCTACCTAGAAGATGCTTATGAATTTGTGGATAAAGAGTGAATAACATTTACTCCACTTCCGCAAATAGAGGCATTTAGCACTCGAGCTTGAAGGTATGACTGGAAATTTAGCATGCACATTCAGATGGTGACTGTTCATGAAATATCTTAATGCAATGAGTAAAGGCTGGTTATAATATTCTTAAGATTGGATAGTGACGGTTACACTGTTACATCCTTTCTAAAAGAATGTTTAGATAAAAACCTTGGACCTTGAAGTAAAGATACTCAAGGAGTTACCATTTGGTTTAATCAAACCACATCCAACATTGGTTGTTGGGGATTACGCTTATTAATACTACTGAACTAGATCAGAATATCAATACACCCAAATGCAGTGGAAGTATGGTTTAACCATTGACCCGTTGTGATCATACAGACTTTAAAGTCTACTGGGGTGATTGATAACCTTTGGTCTTTTAGGGAAGACTGTATAGGATTCTGACAATTGGAGGTTGTTTTAAAGCCATAATCCTGTATATGGAGTTTTGGTACTCCAGTTCTATTCATACTCTTGTAGAACCACCAGAGTGTCTCAGGCCCAGTGGGAGTAATTGGATCTACATGGAAAAGAGTCGAATGAATGATAAAGTTTTACTTTCAAGGCAAAGCCAAGTGGTCTAGGGGTAATTTCCCTGAGAAGTAGATAGTTCAATTAGGGTGATGCCCTGAAACTTTCTCACCACTCAGCCTTGCTTACTCCATGAAAAGATGAAAGACTAACTGTCACGGATTTTTGCAATGAAAATAATCAAGTAATAAATTTATAAATCCGGTATACCCCAAGTGTAGGGATCGTAGTATAGAGGTTGATACCGGGTCGATCTTACGGGGAATCGGGGTTGCTTACTATAGTTTTTATTATCTAACCTAACTATGTCACGATTACTACTAAAAAGATACGAAAATAAAACAGTGAAGAACTAAACGAAAAACGAAACTAACAGTAAGAATAACTGGACAGAAGATCGAGATCTAAAGCCAGGAAAATATGGTTGCGAACACAATTATCTAAACTAAATCTATTCTAAATCTATTATGAAATAAAGATTGTAAATTTACGAAGCAATTCAAGTTCAAGTGATTTAATCTAATTTACGAACGAACAAGCTATTGATCCACCTATCCTACAACAATCAATTTCTATCTCGATTATCTCGTGATTCCTAACCAAGTTGTGATTCACCTAGTCAATGTATGAACTCCTAATTTCTTAGACAAGTTCGCCTATTAATCTTCTATCTTTCGATCTAAAGATTAACGCTTTCTAACCCAAGGTGTGAAATTTATAAGTTTCTAACCTAGAGATTCAACCTAATAACTCTCGTTAATTAGATTGAAGGTCTAATCTTTATTATGGCGATCTAGTGTTTAACATGATTCTCATCAAAATCAATCATCATACATGCAAAGATCTTTCGATATAAATTGCATAAGAACGAAATAAGCATAATAAAGATACAACTTTGAATTAAAAACTCACAAGACAATCGAAGATGAAATCAATACGTTGGTTGGATGGCTTCACAACGCTTGTTCAATAGAGGTCTAGCCTCTTAACATCACCTTTGAGCTCGAATTACTTGAATAAAAGTACATAAAAGTGTTTGATCTAAGCTAGAGATTTAAAAGCATAAACTTTGAGTAAAAACTAATAAAAATCGCAGCTAGGCCGCCCCTAGGGTTTAGGGTTCGAATACATGTTATTATGTGTTAGAAAACGCTGGTATTTATAGATTCTAAGGTCGGTTTGGCTGAGTCGGTCGAAGGACGGACGTTCACTCTGCTGGACGCTCGTCCGGCCTTCAATATCAATTTCGAATCGGGCAGAGTCATGATCAGACGCCCGTCCTTCTTTAATTTGGACGCTCGTCCACTGAAATCTTCAAAACTCTGAATCAAATTCTTCAGCCTGGACGCCCATTCACTTGCTTAGACGCCCGTCCACTGGACGGGACATAGGACGTGCGTTCACTTGATCAAAAATCGATTTTCTCATCTTTATCTCTTTCCTTCTATTCAAATCTTCCTTATCTCTTTTTCATCAATTAAATCCGACATTTATCTTCATTGAATCATCTTTTGAGCCGCAATTGTGCTTCTACAAGTCATTAAAAATATCGCAAAATGTAATAATATTCAAATAAGCATAAATTCATCAATAAAACACATAAATTAACCAATTTTGCGATTAAACCGTTTAAAAACTCATTTGCTCAATAAATCACTTAAACACTTAATTTCTATACGAATTATACGAATATGGAGAGAATTGTTACAAAATATAACGATATAAATCATATAAAATCACCCTTAACAACTCCCCCACACTTAGCTTTTGCTCGTCCCGAGCAAAACAAGACAAAACCAAGGCTCGGAAGAAAGATAGACATCTTAGCAAATATAATACATATTCAATAACTTAGAGGTTCACCCCGGTGTGTGCAGAGCCATAACAAACTTCCACTAAGTCCAAACTTGAATTTTCCAAAGCAAACTAGCTAATACCTCCTTCAAACTAGAGATAAATGACACGTATAAGATGTACCCTACAAAATGTAACATATCCCGAATAAGATGATAGAATACATTTAGGACCTTTCTGACATACTCAGAGGATAATCCCTTACAACATATCTGCCGGTTTATACTGGGGATAAGGTAGACGATAACTAAGTCTTCCATTCATTCCATACTAGATTCCTTATATACATTGATTTAATTCATCCTTCACATATAAACACACATCAGAATGAGCTCTTGCCCGTCATAGTAGAATAGGATATTCGAGATATACCCTACCTTACTCAAATCATAAGGCAGCTTCTTCTGGCTGTCGTGAGCTTTTGGTCATCATGGTGGCATAGGACATTCGAGATATGACCTACCGCACTCAAATCATCAACCAGCTTCCGACACACCCAATTAATTCATTTAAAATTCAACTTGTTCAACAACTTTGGTTACGTTTTACTTATCACATTCAAACCTCAGATATTCACAGTATATCATACTTTGGCTATAAATACAAACTATCATAATCGTCACGATACATACGTTAGCACTAAGCACATGACTTATAAGATAATCAAACATTTCTAATCTAAAGGGGTATAGCTTTATAATTTAGCTCATCGTTCAATATGGCTCGTGAAATGTATGTCAGGTGAAACAACTAACTTACTAAACATTCAGTATATAGCATCAATGACTATAAAAAAAACGAACAAAGATTATGCATTGCTTACTCGGGACAGAACAAAATTTTTGAAAAATTTAGCTCATTTTGCATAGAAACATAACGAAGTAAGCAAATTATCGATACACATAACCATTCCCCTCCCCCACACTTAAACCACAATATGTCCTCAGGTTGTGCAGAATTTAAAAAGAAATGAAGTGCTTAGCTGATTGCGTAGATATTCGAGCCGTTGGTCAGGCTGGTGCATGAAAAGGCCAACGCTCTCGAAGGCGTATAGAACTCGTTCCAACATGACTCAAATGTTACCTCGACAAAACGTCTAGAAAGATATCTGCACTAATTGACAACCACGGAAAAATCTCGGGGAAAACGGGGAAATTATACCATAATGAAAGATAACGAAAGGATAAGGTAAATCGAATTGGATCAAAAGATAAAACATCCAAAACAATGAAAAATCGAAAGCATAGTAATGTCAAATACAAATGAAAGTACGAAATGCCTTAAGGCTTACATGATGCATCGAGAAAAATATAGCAACGAGAACTGACAGTAGCTAACACGAAAAGTACAGTGCATCAAGTAAGGAAAAGTAGTAGGACAATACAATCATCGTATCAAAAAGACAGAAACTAGAATCAGAAACACACAGAAAATCAGGTCTGCCCCAGTGCGGAAGAATCACCAGCAGGAGGGGCTCCACCCGTAGGAGTGTCAGTAGAGGGTCCAGTCTGTGACGCTGTAGTCCTATCTGCTGTGTCAGTCTGCTCCTCATCAGAAGATGACTCAGACTCATGAAGAACATCCGCAATGGCTTGCTCAATCTCATCCGAATAAACGTAATCTATAATGCTGGGGTTGAAGACTCTGTCGTCCCTTGGAGGCCGGCCCTCACTCATACACCGTAAAATAGACAAGATATTGTTCTGTGAAGTCCTCATATCCTCCATCCAGTTCCGTATACTATTAGCCATACTCAACCTCATCCGGACTGAGGGAGATAAAGATGGAAGGGAAGATGCTCGAGGTGGTGCTGAAGATGAACCGGGCTCACGTGCTGCCTCAGCCTCAGCCTCAGTCTCAGTCTGACCAGAAGATTTCACTTTCTCCCGCTGCAAGTACCTTGGATTCTTCGGTTTGTGATCAGTCTTGTACTCGGGAACCCTAGCATCTTGACAGAGACTGTGGATCAAATGCCGACATATCAAACACCTAGCATAGACTTTCTGATTCGTGGCTATCTCATCGAAGATTGCTTGACCGACATCAACATTCAGCTTAAAATTCAAAGCATACAACATCCCGAGGTCACCAATGTGAAAATGAGTCAGGTTGTTCTTAGGTAACAACCTGTTCTAAACAAAACGACATTGGACCTTCCAATCCTCCGTCCAACTCGTCGTTACCAACTCCTTTCTATCTCCGTCCGGTCTAAGTGTCCATGGTACCTCCAGGCACACTAACAATCTCAACTCCTCCAACGGATCCTCTCCCGCATACTGCTTGGCCTTTATTGCCTCTTTGTAGTCCAACCCCTCAAAAGGTGCCAAGTTGTATTTCTCATTTATAACCTTAGGCGTAAACGGCACCTTTACTCCCCTAACCATCACAACTCCGGCTTCCAAATCCGTTTCTGAGCAATTTGCATAAAATTCTCGCACTAACGTCGCATTAACCGGAGTCCTCGGAGTTCTCATCAATGCCCCCCACTTTTTATCCGTAAGCATTTTAACAAAAGCGGGATCAACCTGGGTCTCAAGGACGGCTCGCTCTATTAACATCGTCCTCGTAACATAGTGCTTATTGTACACCTCGAAAGCCTTAGGATTAACGAACCTACGAGCCAAGGGAATAGGGATAGGAGGTCTCACATTCTGCCTAACCGGCTCAGACCTCTCGGTTGCTTCCTCGGCTCTAAACCTAGGTGCGTCTCCACTCCCTTCAACCCTAGGTAGTCTCACTAGGGGTACATCATCATCAGTGCCCGACCCAGACTCAGACTCATCTCGTAAAGGAACCTGGATTGACCTCTAGGAGGATTCTGACGTTCACCAATATGGATGCCTCGGTTCGGATTGACTAATGTGGGGTCTACAACCTTTTTCTTCTTAGGAGGTTCATTGGAAACCCCCTTACCATGCCGTTTCTGCACCCCTTTACGAACCATCGTAAACTCAGGCTAAACAAACCACAATCCCAAACCCAAAATCAAACAAAACCACCCGTTTATCGTCCAAACGGGATTTCCCAAACAAATCAACACCAAACCAACATCACAACCACAATGCAACCCATCCATGATCCATCAACATCACCCCAATCATCAACAAGGCAAGAAACAAAAACAAAACAAAAGAAAAAAATCAAATAAGGGAAGATTCCTATAAAAGAGTCGACTCAAGATCGAACTAAAAAAAACATGAAATAATCTAAGAAAAGTTTATAAAATCTTACCAAGTACGTTGAAGGGATGAGGATGATGATGATTAGAAGTCCTAACAGTGAACAATCGAACCCAAAAATCAGATTTTTCTCCAAAGAAAACCGCACTAGCTAGGTCACTGGATCGAATTAACGGTTGTTTGTTGGGGGATTTGGTTTGAAGAATCAAAGAGAGGGGTTTGAGAGGTGATCTTAGAGCTTTGAATCGCTCAATTTGGTGTAGAAACAAGGAATTTAGGGCAAAAGGGGGGCCGAAAAGTCGGGTTGCTCTTTTGAATTTCCTGATGTGATCGAAATCTGGGAGCAGGGGTATTTATAGACACAGGTCTGAACGGGCATCCAGGAACCTGGACGGGCGTTCATCTGGGTTAAGTATGAACTGGACGGGCGTCCAGATATTCAGACGCTCGTCCAACTTTTCAAAAATAGAACAGAGTTGGAGGGAAATTAGTAGACGGGCGTTCACTTAAAGTGGACGCTCGTCTAGTATTTTCAAAGGACAGACGGGCGTTCAGCAAGGGTGGACGCTCATTCAAGGCAGACACATAGCAGACGGGCGTCCAAAGGCATGGACGCACGTCCAAGGCAGAGTTCAGCAAAAACTTAAAATGTTTCCATGCAAATCAAATTCAAACTCTTATTTCATTATAAAAATTCATACAAAACTTCAAATAACAAATAAAACTGGAAAACACATAAAAACACTAGAAAATAGTGGGTTGCCTCCCACCGAGCGCTGTTGTTTAACGTCGTTTGCTCGACGAAACAGCCTAACGACGCTAGTCATCATAAATCTCCGTCCAATCCACAATCCGGATCAGACGGCGGAGCATGTCAATAGCAGGAGGAAAATCATACTCGTCCTGTAAAGCCCAGTCCTCGCCAGCAACATCCACTCCTCGGAAATGCTCAGCTTGCAGAACTAGCGCCAAGTCAGTCAGCATCGGATCATTGAGGATTGTATACGGTCGTCCTAAAGTCTCATGCAGGTCCTCTGAACTAAAATCTCCACCTCCCGAAGATCGGGGTACAATGAGAACATATGTAACGGTCCTGATGCGGGTACTGATATCAAAGTCTACGTCCAAAATGATAGTCCCTCCGGGTCCGTCACCTAGAGTGATAAGTGGGATCCTACTAATGAAAGGAAACTCCTGTGGTAGAACTCCGTAATCCATATCTAAAAACGCAGCTAAACTGAACAGATTCAAACAAAATCTTAATTAGACTTAATATAAAAACTAAACCAAAGAGAAAAAAAAACATAAAAGAGAGTACTAATATAATAAAGGATATCTAGGATGCCCCCTAGTGGCACTTTTGGTTAATGTCGTTAGCTCGACACTCTTTTAGCTCAGCCTGGATCAGGCCATTTAACTTTTCTGCCAGCCACTACCTCGTGTAGGCTTTGATCAGTAGTGTGGCTGTAGAAACAGGATCTAACACATGGGGTTAATTCTTTAATTTCCTTCCACACATGTTTAATCCTCCCCACGGTTGATTTCTTCTTCTTCTGACAACGTTTCAACTGGTGCTCCTTTTCAAACTCTTCCATGTCCCAACTAGTGCTAGAACTTCTTCAGAAGGACCACTACCGTCATCCTCAGATTCAGCTTCTAACTGTTCTAAATTCACCACACCATGATTATTCAGCTTCTCAACTAGTCGCTCGTATTCAATTGCAACAGCCATGACTTGCTTTTCCAAGACATCATTGAAGTCATCAGACATATCATCAATGGAGAAGCCGGTCGGCCTTTCAGAGGGTCTCTGGCTAGAGACAGAAAAGGTCACCCAAGAATTAGAGGGACATTCTCATCCTTCTCTATGTCCAGAACGTACCAGTCAACCGGGAAGGTAAATCTATCAATTTGAACTAACACGTCCTTTAATATTCCCGCAGCTTTCTTAGAAGATCTATCCGCGAATTGAAGATTCATTGTTGGACAAATGTTTAATAAAAAGAATTTTATGAAGAATTGTTGTACATCCTTTTAACAATCCTCAGGTTTTGGTGATGAGTGTCTTACTAGCTGTTATAGTATGCAAAGGCAAAAAGATATCTAGATATGATGTATAGGATTTACTAGAGTTTGATCCTTGTATAGGTTTGATCAAACAAGCACTGCACTGGAAGTCCACTGAGTAGAGTCAGTAGAGTTCATAGGTCAGTAGACTGTCTGGGTCAGCAGACTACTAAGAGGTCAGTAGACTTCGTAGGGACCAGCAGATGCTTGAGAATTGAAGGCTAAGGTTTCAAACTTAGTTATTGAAGGCTAAGGTTTCAAACTTAGTTATTGAAGGCTAAGGATCCAAACTTAGTAACTAAGGATAAGGATATGTGATTTAAATTTAGGCAAGTCTGTGGTGACCTAAATTGATCATATATACCTATGGATGAAGGTCTGAGTTCCTAAAAGTTGATTGAAGAACTGGAACTTAGTTATAAGATGAAATGGTGTTATCTAACTTAATCAAATAAAGTTAGATATAAAAGATTAATATGTGATTTATCATATATTAATGGAGATAAATTAATCTGACCTCAGCAGACCTTGTGAAACACTCTGCTGATAGTACAGATACATTATCTGATCAAGATTCGATGGAAAGAGACATTTAACTACTTTTTAAGATGAATGGCTGAGATTAAAGAGACGTTGGAGAGATTCAGAAGTCAAATGGAACAGCCTGGAAAGCTGACAAAAAGCAGACTGACAGTGTCAGTACCAGGATTCAGTTGTCATCCATCAGAAGCCAAAAAGGACAAAAGCAATGGCTATTTTCAAGGACTGGAGACTATAAATATAAGACTCCTGATCAGATTATAAATGTGAGAATAAGAAGAGATAAAATAGAAAAATACAGAAAGGAAAATCCTTGAAGATCAAATTAAAAAGAAAGCTCTTCAACAGAAAGATCAAGAAATTTACAGAGTGTTGCATACCCTGCTGAACTTAAAATCAAGAACAATACTCTGCTGAAGCTGAAATTGCAAGATCTAGAATTAACTTCAAGTGTAACAAGACATAAGCTATCAAGTTACATCAAGTCAATCACTTGAAGTTCCTGAGGCTGCTGATCACCCTACTGATCAAGCTGCTGAAGACAGAATCACTTAGTTGATTCAAATCTTGTTTTTACGATCTGCTACTGGAGCAGTGAAGCACTTTGGAGTGTGAAGGACTGTGTTTGTGGTGGAGCTGGTGAAGAGGCAATTCTACCCTTGAAGGACCAGTGGAGAAGCTTGGAGGAGCAATACCACCTTATTCAAGTTTCTTGTAGTTTGTGAAGCCATAGTCATTGGTGAAGGACAAACAACTTAGGAATCTTTGTAACAGGGATCTCTAGTGAATTTCCTCCAACATCACAGGAGAAGAGTGGACTGACAGGATTACACCACCTGGAACCACTATAAAAATTCTGTGTCTTATTTACTTAGTGCACTTTATTCTTTATTATATTCACTCCTTCATACTGACTCACATACACGCAAGTCACTACTGAGTATTCAATACTTGGTTTAACACAAGCACAACATATTTAAAAGGCTTATACTCTTATATTTCCGCTGCAACATATTCAGTAAACTTGAGTCAGTAGGCTACTGAGACATCAGCACTCTACTGAATTATCAGCAGTCTACTGAGACATCAGTAACCTGCTGAAACTTGCTGAGTTTGTTTTAACTCCGAGTTTTTAGTGATAAGTTTATTCACCCCCCTCTAAACTTATCCAAGCCTTCCCAAGGGACCAACAATTGGTATCGGAGCAGAGCTTCTGTTCTGAAGTTATCCAGTTTGTTGTGCTTTCAGTAAAGTCTTTTTAAAATTCTTTCAAAACATCACTTTCAAAAGTTTGCATCATGGATACATATAGAATTAGAAGTTGGCTTAATTATCCAGTGACTGAATATCTACAAAACATTGCATCTGACTTTCAGGATCAAATACATGAGAGGTTCAGTACTACAAGTTCTCACACAAATCCAGAACCTCAATTCAATGATGATGTGCAAATCAACCTCAACACATATGATGATCAATCCAAAGGATTTCCTTCACTAAGGGATCTCTCAGATGAAGCAGAAAAGGAATTGATACTAGTAGCTGATTCTGTTGAAGATAAAATAAAGCAACAAGAGAATAGTGCTGCTGAAATCAAAAAACACACTCTCTCAACAAATAATGATGAAACAGAAGAGGTACCTAATTCTACTTCTGTCAATACATCCACTGATAATGATTTTGAATCCACCTGTGGTTCAACTCCTAGAATTGCTGATAATGAAGAAACCTTGGATGCCATTCTTAAGGAACTGAGGAAAATACAATATGAATATGAGGTTGTGAAGGCAAGCAAGGAGGCTTTACAATCAGAAAATGAAAGGTTGAAAGCTGAATTGAATAATCTCAAAGGAAAAGAAAAGATGATTGAAAAGAATCAGCACAAGTCTACTGAATCATCAGTAGCAGCTGAGTCTGCTGAACCATCTTCTTCTTTCATTGCATTCAAATCTGGCAAGCCATATGGAGATAGAACATGCCTAGGATTTGAAACTCAACAATCCAAGAGGGATGGATCCAGTAAGGGTACTGAACCTAGTACCAGGATTGGTCCTAATTTTATACCTGCACAAAATCCAATTCCAAAAAGGGTTGCTGAAGCAGTGAAGTCCACTGAGAAGATTTCCAAGAGGCCCAATCACAAGTCAAAGAAGAATACAGCATCCAGAAAAAGAAATAAATCCAAAAAGAAAAATGCTGTATCTTCTAGACCTGCTGATAGCAGATCTACTACTAAGTCTGCTGGACCACAAAAGAATGGTCAGAAATATTCCAAGAACAAGTATCCAAAATCCAGAAATGATGATCATTCTAGGGATACTTATCATAGGGGGAAAGGTAGATTATTTCCTACTGATGAAGACTGGAATATTCCTGCTCCATTTGCTAGAAATAAGAAGTATAATCATAATGCTAGGATTCAGCAGAGGACTCAGCAGAGGTCTTATACAAATCCTCAGCAGACTCCTCAATATAGAGCTGATACAACCAACAGCACTATAATGATTATGCATCTACTTCTATCAAGCAAAATCATTCAAAGAAGATTTACAGACCAAAAAGCCAGAGAACACATGTAACTACTACACAACCTATCAACAAATTCTATGGAAGTGTAGAGTACACATATGAATCCAAGTATGATACTTTCAGAATGAGACCTTATGGAAACCTACCAAGAATCATACTTGCCACTAACAATCAAGGACCCAAACAGATATGGGTACCCAAAAATCATTGATTTTGTTTTGCAGCTTATTTGATGCTCAACAGTGACTGTTCCAATCAAAAGTCAAGTTAAGGACAAAATTTGGACATTTGAACAAATGAAGTTGCCATGGAAATTAATCTTTGTCTTGATTGGAAGATTGTCAGAGTCAGCAGTCTGCTTAAGCTCATGTCAGCAACCTGCTGAGGATCTCCCTTGTCAACAGTCTGCTGAAGCTGTTCAATTATCAGTACCCTACTGAGAAATCAATCTACTGAAGAAGTACATCAGTCTACTGAAGAAAGTCTACTGGTCAAATCATTTTAATGGTTAATCTTAATTCGCGCCAAAATGATCTTTATGACCATAGTTAGTGGATCGGACGGTTACAAAAGTCATGAAGTTAGTTGATGGGCCACGTGTAGGAATCTCACAAAACCCAATTCAAATCGTGGTTTATTGCACAGTAATGAGAAGCGATGGTTTTTCTGACATTCAACTAACTAGCTTATACATTTACACCAAGATTCATCTGATCAATATCTTTTCTATGCCTTATCACCATGTGAACGAAATCTCCTAATCCTTTCGTCTCAAAGTATTAATCTCAACATATCTTTCTGAGAAGTAGATCAATGGCAGACCAAGTTCAAATTGGAACCTGTCAAAGCGTTGCCAGTTATGTTTCAGATTGTGGATTGACTAAGTTGTCCATCAACATAAGACGAAGAATCAAGAGAATACCTGGTTTAGAAAATGCACTCAACAATCGTCTAGAAACGATATCTTTTGTAAATTTTCTTGAGTTTTGGAAGAACATGAAGATAGATGAAGAAGATGATGATAGTTTTGAGAGAACTGTCAACAACAACACCTTCAGGGTTGATTCAAATACCTTAAGAAAGATTTATGGTTTTGGACCGGCCAATAATGCTCACAGGCATCCAGAAAATGCAGGAACTGAAAGAGTGGAATTTGTGGATCAAATAAAAATAAACAATACCATCCCCTCCACTCCAAGCATAAATGTCAGACACATAAAGTTGGAATATAAACTTTTGAGCAAGATTCTTGCAAAGAACATTTTGGGATTCAGTGGTAGTTTGGATACACTGAGTGGATCCAAAATAGACTTGATGACAATCATTTGTAAAGGCAGAAGGTTTGACTGGGCTGGTTATCTCATCTATTATTTAAGAAAAGTCTTTTCAGAAGATAAGAATGGAGTAAGAAGAACCAAGACAAAGCCTTTGGGATTGTTGGTGCAGTCCATCTTGAATCACCTTGCTGTACCTGATGTTACATCAAAAGATATCAACAAGTCAAGGTACAAGGCAGAGATTACAACAGTTATTCCAGAGTTGGAAGAGTATGAAGATTCAGATAGTGATGATTATGGTGATGGTAGTAATGGGGTAGGTCAGCAGACTGTGCAGAAAGTGAAGTCTGCTGAACCAAAAGAAAGAGAGAAAAAGAAGAAGAGAAAAGATATTGTTTTTGAACAACCTGCTGCTGTTGCAGGAAGTGTAAGAAAGAAAAGGAAAAAGAAGATAATTGTTGAAGAAAGTGAATCCTTAACTACTAAAGCTGCACCAGTGAAAGAGAAGAAACAGAAAAAGGTTACTGTATCTCCTACTGAAATGGAAGCAAAGTTTACTAAGTCCAAGAAGAGAAAAAGCTCTGAAATTAACGAAGATGAGCAACCCTTGTCCAAGAGGATGAAAGAAGCATTAAGAAAGAAGAAACATGGAAAGGGAAAAGTGTTGAGAACTCTTATAAAACAAAGAGAACTTGAACAGTTCTCTGAAACTGAAAAAGAAGTTGTAGATGAAACAACTGTGCTAATGGAAGAGATAGCTGTAGATGCTGAAACACCTGGAGAAGAAGAAGCAAGATTTCAGGGGGAATACCAGTCTGCTGATATCCTTGCTGATAAGCATGCAATTCAGGAAGAAAATTTTATTGAAGAAGATGAGATGAGAATTCATGAATTGCTGCAGGAAGATTCCCTTGAGATAGACGCAGAAATGGAATTCACTAAATATCTGGCTGAAGAGCTATTGGATCACCATTTTGATCAACCCACTTCAAAGAAGACAGGGTTATGGATGCCCTATGAGAAGATAGAAAAGGTAAAGAAGAAAAAGAAAAGGGTAAATCCAGACATACAGTTAATCATTGAATACTTTGCTTGGAAATTTGGTTTGTATCAGAAGCAAAAGCCAACTGCTGAGTCTATGACAGATTTTGAACATTGGGCTTTTGGTCAGCTGGGTGTAGAAAATCTAAATGAATTGTTGGACACCACCCTTCTACAAACAAGACTGATGGATCTCATGGATGAAAAGAGAAAGAACAACAACATTCACATCAAAAATTCATCTGGACCTGATGAAAATGATGATTCCTCTGATTCTGATGATGATAATGATGATGGATCAGTTTTTCCAGGAGAAGGAAGTGGAGTTCCTGTTGGAGAAACACATATTCCTGTTGGAGGATCATTGAAAGAAGTTGAGAAGTCTACTGTAGATCAGCTAGGTCAGCAAGGTAAGGATGCTGACAAAGAATCTACTGATACCAGAGATCAGCAACATGAACACACAGCAGAAAAACTTGCACAAGTTGTTACCAATACTGCTGGAGATGAAGTTGTCCCTCAAATTATTGTAGGACAAATGTTGGACAGGATATTTGGAGAAGAAAATGAAGATGTTGAGACTCCAGTATCTAGTGGTGGTGTTCTTACTGATCAAGTCACTGAAGTTCAAAAAGTGGTTAATCAAGTTGCTGAAGCTGCTGTTATTACCACAAAGGACCAAACCGTGATATATCATAGAAGTGAAATGATGGTTCAGGCATCTGAGTCTCAAACAGAACCTGAACAAAGGTTGGAACTAGAAGACCAGGCCACTGTAGTGGAGCCTGCTGATGAGGCTACTGGTAAAAGAATAATTGTCAAGGTACCAGTAGAAGAATTAAATGAGTTAAGGACTGTGAGGCATGATATGCAACAGTTAAGAACTAACGTGGATAGACAAGAACAAAGATTTGAAGAACTGATGAAACTGGTGAATGAAAACAGACAATCTGCTGATACAGTTGCTTCAAATTTCATATCTACTCAAAATGCTGTAAATGATTTGATACTAGATATGAGGGGAATCAAGCAGGGAAATACATTGAAAGATAAGTTTTTGAAAGATCAGTTGACGTCCATTCATCAAAAACTTGACAAGCTTGGTGAAATCCCTAGACCAGCTGAGCCTGCTACTGCACTTCAATCTGCTGTATTAGATCCTAAAGTCACTAAGAGGATCAACCTACTGGAGTAGACCCTGTATTCAAGAGTTACTGCAGTTGATACAAGGATAGTATCAAAGAGGGAAGAAGATAATTACACAGAAGATTGCATTTGGTATTGTTATAAAACGGATGGAGATAACTTCAGATGCAAGAAACAGAAACAGAAGCAATCAAACATAAACAATCAAAGGAGAAAACAGAAACAAGAAGAACACAGATTTAACGTGGAAAACCCCTCAGTGGGAGAGGTAAAAAACCACGGGCAGAAAAGAGATATTTTATTATGCACTGAATTTTACAGATTTCAACACACTCGGATAATGAGACAACAACTGTATTTATATGCACAAATCCCTAAACCCTAGCCGCCAGGAATCTTTATCTGATGCACCATAAATACCCCTACACGTGTCCTCCTTTTAATGACACTGTATAGCTGTCACATAACAGAATTAGCAGATGTGGGACCCTGCTGTATTCAAGTACTCAGCAGACTATCACCCTGCTGACAGAACCTCAGTAGACTCCACCCTACTGAAGCACAGAATTGAATACACTTCTCAGCAGACCATCACTCAGCTGAGTCTTCAGATTGGTTCCACCAAAATGTAGAGTTTAAGTCACCTTACTGACAAATCTCCACCTTGACTTCAACTCTCCCTAGAGTCAAACAGATTGCACAACCAGATGTACTTGTACCAGATGCATTCGTCAATGCCAGATGTACTTGTACCAGACAATCTCCACAGCATCCACTCCACTGATCTGCCCTCAGTAGAGTTTCCAGAAACAGATTATAAGATTTGAATATTCAGTAAGTCCAGGCAAAGCTGGAACTTACTCTGCTGAACTGGTTTAGTGAACATATCAGCAAGATTCTCCTTTGTGCCAATCTTCTTCACCACAACCCTCTTCTCATTCCTCAAGAAATGATACCTGACATCAATATTCTTGGTTCTCTCATGATGAACCTAATCCTTGGCTAAATATATTGCACTTAGACTGTCACAATAAATCTCAGCCTGATCCTGATGCAACCCCAAATCACTGACTAGCCCCTTCAACCAGATACCCTCCTTAACTGCTTCAGTAAGAGCCATATATTCTGCTTCAGTAGTTGATAAGGCTACTGTAGCCTGAAGAGTAGCTTTCCAGCTGACCACTGCATTTCCCAATGTAAACACATAACCAGTCATTGATTTTCTACTGTCAACATCACCTGCATAATCAACATCACAGTAACCTGTGACCAGACTAGTATCACCTCCATAAATGAGACCAACATCAGCTGTACCTCTCAGGTACCTGAATATCCTTTTAACAGCTTTCCAGTGTTCCTTTCCAGGTTGAGCCATAAACCTGCTGACAACACTGACTGCCTGAGCCAGATCAGGCCTAGTGCATACCATGGCATACATCAGACTACCAACTGCACTAGCATAGGGAACTTTTGACATATACTCCTTCTCTTCAGCTGACTATGAAGCATAAACAGACAAATGAACATTTGATGCCATATGAGTATCTATTGGTTTTGCAGCAGACATCCCAAACTTGGCCAATATCTTCTGCACATAACCCTACTGAGACAAGAACAACTTCTTCTGACTTCTATCTCTCCAGATCTCCATCCCCAAGATTTTCTTGGCAGCACCCAAATCCTTCATTTCAAATTCAGCACTGAGAAGGTTCTTTAGATTTTGAACATCAGACTTCTTTGCTGCAGCTATCAGCATGTCATCCACATACAGGACAAGATAGATATATGATCCATCTTTCAGCAGACTGTAGTAAACACAACAGTCATATGGACTTCTGTTATAACCCTGCTGAAGCATGAAACTGTCAAACCTTTTATACCACTGCCTTGGAGCTTGCTTCAAACCATACAATGATTTCTTCAACTTGCAAACATAGTTTTCTTTGCCAGAACTTGAAAACCCTCAGGCTGTGTCATGTATATCTCCTTATCCACCTCACCATGTAGAAAAGCCGTTTTCACATCTCATTGCTCAAGTTCCAGATCCTGCTGTGCCACCATTGCTAGTAACACCCTGATTGAAGTGTGTCTGACCACTGGTTAAAATATTTCATCAAAGTCAACCCCTTCCTTTTGACTGAATCCTCTTGCAACCAAACGTGCCTTATACTTGACCCCTTCTGCCTTTGTTATTCCTTCCTTTTTCTTGAAAATCCATTTACAAGTCACAACTCCCTTGTCAGGAGGCTGTTTGACCAATTCCCAAGTCCGATTCTTCAATAATGACTCCATTTCATCTCCCATGGCTGCATGCCACTGAGATGCTTCAGACATGTCATCGCTTCTCTGTAAGTAGTAGGTTCAGGAACCTCTACTTCTTCAGCAACTTGGAGTGCATATCCAGCCAAATCATCATATCCATATCTCCTTGGAGGTATCCCAACATTAGATCTTCTAGGCCTGCTGGTAGCTAGACTCTGCTGATCAATGTTTGTATGACGCCCTGCTGAGGTCTCAGCAGGCTGGCTTGGATCAGATTCTGGTTCATTATCCAGATCAATATAGTGTTGATTTGGATCCACTGATTGTTGCATATCAGTAGACTCCACCTGAAGCTCCACCTGTTTCTCAACACTATCAGATTCAGCACTGGTTTCAGACTCAGTAGACCTCCCCATTGATGAGTTTAACATAGAATTTTCATCAAAAACAACGTCCCTACTGAGGATTACTCTGGACTCTGCTGATGACCAAATCCTATATCCTTTCACTCCATCACCATACCCCACAACACTCCCTTCTTGGCTCTTGGCTCCAACTTCCCTTCACTAACATGATAGTAAGCTGTACTTCCAAAAACCCTTAGAACTGAGTAGTCAGCAGGCTTGCCTGACCACATCTCAAATGGTGTCTTGAGATTGATTCATGTGTGAGGACTCCTGTTGATTAAGTAGCAAGCTGTCTTAACAGCTTCTGCCCAAAATCTCCTTGATAAACCAGTTTGAGAAAGCATACATCTTGCCCTCTCCAGTAGAGTTTGATTCATCCTTTCAGCTACACCATTCTGCTGAGGTGTATTCCTTACAGTATGATGTCTAGCAATACCCTCAGCTGCACAAAATGAATCAAAATCCGTCCAGCAGAATTCCAGACCATTATCTGTACGAAGCTTCTTGATTTTCTTGCCTAACTGATTCTCCACTAGGGCCTTCCACTGCTTGAAGTTACTGAATGCATCACTTTTTTTCTTCATCATCACCACCCAAGTCATCCTTGAATAGTCATCTATGAATGACACAAAATATCTGTGACCACCCAATGACTCAACTCTTGATGGACCCCAGCAGTCTGAATGGATATAATCAAGTGATGCCTTTGTGTTGTGCAACCCTGCTGAGAACATACTTCTATGCAACTTCCCAAACACACAATGTTCACAAAAGTCCAGATTCTTGACCTTATATCCCCCAAGAAAACCTGTTGAAGAAAGAATCTGCATACCCCTTTCACCCATGTGACCTAGTCTCATGTGCCACATCTGAGTCTGCTGAGACTGGTGAACTGCTGAGGATGCAACAGCAGCAGTGTCAGATACAGTAGATCCTTGTAATATATACAAGGTTCCCCTCTTGATGCCTTTGAGGACTACAACTGAATCTTTGAAGACATTCAGCTGTCCACCTTCACCCTTGAAATTGAACCCCTTGTTGTCCAGTAGACTAAGAGATACCAAATTCTTGGTCATCTGTGGAACATGTCTTACATCTTTCAGTGTACAAAATTTACCATCCTCTGTCCTTAACTTTACTGAGCCAATTCCCACAACTTTGCAAACCTTGCTGTTGGCCATATAGATTTGACCACCATCCATCTGCTCATAAGTAGAAAACCACTCCCTGTTTGGAAAAATATGGTAGGATGCTCCAGAATCAAGTATCCACACATCATTGTGGTGTGTAGAATCTCCTGCAACTAGAACCAGATCCTCATCAGATTGCTCGATAGAAAAGCTGCTGTGCCAGAATTGCCTTCCTGTTGTTTCTTCTTCCTTGGACAATTGGACTTCCAATGTCCCTGCTCCTTACAGTAATTACAGACATCAGTAGACTTAGGACCTTTGGACCCTGACTTCTTTTTCTTCTTCTGTCCATATCCTTTTCCACTATTGCTGCTAGCTACTAGCCCAGCAGCCTGACTGTCTGTACCAGCAGCCTTGTGTCTAAGCTCCCTGGCATGGAAGGCAGACCTTACATCCTCCAAAGCTACTGTATCCTTTCCAACTATGAAAGAGTGCACAAAGTTTTCATATGATGCCGGTAATGACACCAACAGGATTAGGGCTGCATCTTCATCTTCAATTTTAACATCAATATTCCTTAAATCAAGCAATATTGTGTTCAGCTGGTCCAGATGTTCCCTCAGTGGACTTCCTTCATGCATTTTCAAACTGAACAACCTCTGTTTCAACAACAACTTGTTGGTCAGTGACTTGGTCATATACAGGCTTTCAAGCTTCTTCCACAACTTGGCTGCGGTGTCTTCCTCAGCAACCTCAGTGATAACATCATCAGATAAGCACAACATGATGGTTGAATGTGCTTTCTCTTCCAGACTAGCATAATCTGCTGCACCTGTATTTGGTTTGTCAGATAAAGGATTCCACAAACCCTGCTGTTTCAACAGTGCACGCATCTTGATTTGCCACAAACCAAAACTGCTCCTTCCTGTAAATTTATCGATTTTTACGTTTACTGCTGACATCTTTTCTTGCTAAAGATCACAAATTTATCACAGATCCTAGCACCTTGCTGAAGGCCTTGGTGAAGATGAAGTTGATCGTACAGATTGTTTTCTCCAGAACCTTGCTCCGATACCACTTGTTATAAAACGGATGGAGATAACTTCAGATGCAAGAAACAGAAACAGAAGCAATCAAACATAAACAATCAAAGGAGAAAACAGAAACAAGAAGAACACAGATTTAACGTGGAAAACCCCTCAGTGGGAGAGGTAAAAAACCACGGGCAGAAAAGAGATATTTTATTATGCACTGAAATTTACAGATTTCAACACCACCGGATAATGAGACAACAACTGTATTTATAGGCACAAATCCCTAAACCCTAGCCGCCAGGAATCTTTATCTGATGCACCATAAATACCCCTACACGTGTCCTCCTTTTAATGGCACTGTATAGCTGTCACATAACAGAATTAGCAGATGTGGGACCCTGCAGTATTCAAGTACTCAGCAAACTATCACCCTGCTGATAGTCACCCTGCTGACAGAAGCTCAGTAGACTCCACCCTACTGAAGCACAGAATTGAATACACTTCTCAGCTGACCATCACTCAGCTGAGTCTTCAGATTGGTTCCACCAAAATGTAGAGTTTAAGTCACCTTACTGACAGGTATGCTGTCCCATTTTGTTGATAATGTCAGTAAAGGGGAAGAAGGGAATACAACAGTAGCAAATGAGGTAGGCAGAAGCAAATGAGGTAGCTAGGATCTTTGCAAAGAAACAATGGGAGACAAAGTATATGAAGCGATGCTGAAGAAGATTTATAAAATGAGAAAATCTACCCCTGCTGCATCTAGACTGTATTAATTGAACAACTGATTTTAATGAGTATTGACCTAGTTTGTTCTGTTTCTGTTTTTAATCTTTTTGCTTTGCTGTAAGTGAGGGTATTGACATCCTTTTAACAATCCTCAGGTTTTGGGGATGAGTGTCTTACTAGCTGTTATAGTATGCAAAGGCAAAAAGATATCTAGATATTGTTGAGTATTTTATGGTTTGGTTTTAGTGTTGATTAATTTTCAAAAGTCTCATTTTTGTGTTTAAAGCTTTTATTGTATTATTATTGGTATTTATATCCTATATAGTGTCACTAACTGGCCCTGAAGCTAAATACTTACATAAGTGGCCATTGTGTGTTGTTTATTGTGTTACAGGTACATTGTACAATTAATTAAGAGCCTAGTGTATTGCATATGTGATGACACATTAGAATGATACATCTTTATTATACAAGAAGGCATTAATATGAAACTTGTAAAATATAAAGTGTATTTAATTAAATATGTAACACAATACACTATATTAAGCCTCCAAATTAATTTATTTTTCGGGCCGGCCTGATCCTTTATTATCCGGCCCAATGTTTCCACCACATAACCTAAACAAATAAGCCGAACCCTAATTTCATTTGCCAGAATCTTGCCTATTCTACTTCTACACCTCTTTCACCTGCCGAAATCCAAAAACGGTAAGAACAGCTTGCTACTTGTTTCGAAATTGAGAAACCACGTGGAAATTCATTTGTGGAAGGCTCGATTCGTGAAAGATGCCATCTTTATTGCCGATTCGATGGAGATTCGTTCATGGAAACGTGTCTACACACGAAGGCCATGATTCGAAGTAATCAAATCGTGATTCAAATTGATACGCAGAAAATCTTTTGTAAAGGTGAAATCTTTCTAGTTAATTTTGTAATTTATCATTTATTATGCTGATATTGAATCGATTTCTACCCTTATTTTGTGCCTTGTGTCCCTATGAAAGGTTTGACGGGTAAAGATTCGATCGTTACCAATTTGGTGATGATTTGATGCTGATACGATTGATTAAGGCTTTGATTCAAAACGATTTCGCAGTCATTTATTGATGAGGTGAATCTGTTTCTTAAGTATGTCGTATATCTAGTATTATTACTGATTTGAACATGTTTATCTGCCTGATTTTGTGCGATTTGGTGTGTTAGGTTGCTGGAAAATCGGTGAATCTCTACCCGGTTCGGTTCGCTCAGGTAAAATGGCTCAAACCCTCTTAGTAGGATAAACGGTTCAGTCTAGGGTCTTCCAACCCAATGATGACTGTGGTTTGAGTCAATGCTGAGGGTAATTGCCCAATGATGCCTAAAACTCAGTCAAATCAAGGTTAGTTGGCATCATAGCTAGCTTTGATTTGTTCTTGAGTTAATGTCTGGTTCAATTGAGGTAAGTACATAATGTGTCAAATTGAACCAGCAATCGGGTTGCCTTTAAACTGTGCTATTAGGACATTACTTAGAGAAATCACTCATGGTATAGTGGCTGCGTGGTTAACCTACTATTCAATGGCTCATTGACCAGACATACTTGGTTCATTGACCATAAAACCTAAACATTGGTTACCATGGCTGGATAGTCACTTAGGTTAAAATGATGATTGCTTGGTTAAACCAATTCATGTGAGGCTCATTGGCTAGTACTACTCCCTCCTATTGCCTGACGGCCCCTAAGGGAGTTTACATAGTCCATTGACCTAAAATACAATTTACTGGTTAACCAAGGCCGGAAAATCATCTCATTAATTGTGCCTCGGATTCCCCTTGATTTCTCTAATTATGTTCTCACTATGCTTTGAGGTTAAGTCATACCTCCAAAGCTATAAATAGCCAGTGATATCAACGGATTGCAAATGTATCACTGAACTCTAAGTTTCAAAGCAATCCCACATTTTAGTAGAGTCTAAAATCTCCCTTGCTTGTGTGAGTTCGAGTGTCAGTGTGAGTTGTATCAACCCTTGGTGGGACCAAGCCCCGTTGATACTGTGTCTGCAATTTTCTGGAATCAAGAAACTCAGTGCCACTGAGGATTTCAAGATCAGAACATTGCTGTGACTGAAATTATGCCTGATAATTTCAGAGGCGTCTGCTTACTAGGTTTGTAAGTTTTTGTCTTTAATTTACTTATTTTTCTGTGGCTTAAGTGGTAGATTAAAGGTCTGTTCTTAACTTGATAAATTTACTATTTCTGGACTATAAGTGATCGTTGTGTTCTTGACTGAATCATTCCGGGAGGAGTGTGGTCCAAGGGTGGACACCAAGTCCGAGAATACACAATCTAAGTTCACCACTAATAGTAAGATCGGTCAAGGTTAAGTTGTTGTGTTATCCCCAGTTTACTCCTTTGTCTAGTTGGCTGGATCAGTTGAGAAATCCTATGATTCAGTATCGGTTTTGAGTCTGTGTGTATTGGCATTCTTTGTTGCAAAATCTGTTTATTACATTTCTGATACACATATACTCTGTCTGCACTATTCGTATGATCTGCTGCTTTTGGTTTATGAACAAGTTGTGCTCATCTCATCTTGCTGAGTTGCACATTTGCATAATCTTGTTGTCCACATAAGTTTGCTACTCTGCATTTACTGAGATCTAAACTTGCTGAACTACTGAACCTGCTCCATCAATATTCTGCTGTTGTTTGCCTGTCCTAAAGACTGATTTTTGTAACCTGCTTTCCTTGGAAATCTGCTGTAGTAAAGTTCTTGTAATAGGTCTTTGTATCATCACTGATCTGCTGTACCTTTTGTGCTCAGTTTTGATAGTTTTTACCCTTGGTTTTAACTATCATTTCTGGGAGTCAAAGTGGTGGACAACATTAGATTTGATCAGCTCTGTTTGTGCACTTCAGTCTACTGAACCTTTGGTTAATCTGCTGTAGTCTTGTAGACTGAACTGATTTGAACAGCTGGTTGTAATTTGTTTGTTTTGTAATAGGCCTGCTGCCTAGTAATTTCTATCTTGCTGATTTAATATCCTGAGATATTGAACTTTATTGAGAAACCTTTTTGCAGATCTGATTGTAATTCTTTGAATTTTGTAATTTGCATTCTTGTATTAACTGTACTTGATTTGAGTTGTAAACCTCCTTTGAACAATATTTAATTTTCATTTTTAAGTTAATCAGCCCGTTATCTGTTTGGTCAATTGGTTTGACAAACACCTGCACTTGTTCACAGCATATTGTCTATTAACTTTTGGCTAAATATCTGCTCTTATCTTTTTGGTGTATTCCATTATCATTCTGCTAAGTAAGTTGATATAATAACATTTGTTTTCGAGTGTCAATTGTTTTGATCACACAGGTACAATACAACTTAGTCTAAAAATTAATTTTGTCTGTGCTTCCGAGACTTAGTTAATTAGGACTAAAGTTGGTAGTAACACACTCTGAGTTTGCATAAATCGTATTAAGTCGAAAAAGTAACCGTGATCCATTCATCCCCCTCTGGATCACCCTGCGCATAGATCCTAACAATTGGTATCGGAGCCAAGGTTACCTAGTGATCAAAACTTCGGTATTAATTTTTAATGATTCCCCTAGTTCTATTTTGATATATTTATTTCTTTGATATAACTTGGTCTTGTCAAGAGTTTTGTTTTGCAGTTTCAGACTTATCAAGTTTATCCAATCCGCTCTACATCAGCGTTTGCACATCACTCACTCACACATTTTTTTTAATTTGCATTCTTGCATTTTTTTTTGCATTTAAAAAAAAATTAAAATTAAAAAAAAGCTTGTTTTCATTTAGTATAGCATTGTAGATTTTTGCATTGTAATTCTTGCGTTATATTGCATGGCTTCATTAAATAACTCTTCGAACCCGAGGGAGGGCTTATCTTTGATAAGACCTCCGTACTTTGACGGTTCAGGTTTTATTCAATGGAAGCGTTCGATGATGACTCACGTCCAACAAACGGATTACCAACTTTGGATAATCATTAATAAAGGTCCGTTTGTTCCGACAAAGTCTATCACCGAAGGAGGTGTTACCTCAACGGTTGAAAAGAGTGAAGACGAATTTGACGCCGAGGACTTCAAAAAGATGTCCTTAAATGCCAAAGCCGTCGCCATTCTAATCAACTCATTGAGTCCCTCCGAAAACCGAGCTGTTGCCGCATGTGAGACTGCCAAAGAAATTTGGGAGGCTTTAATTAAAAGACATGAGGGCACCAGTAAGGTTAAGAAGTCAAAAATAAGTCAACTGAGTCAAGCATATGAGTCTTTTCAAGCTAAACCTCACGAGTCCATCATTGACATTGACAATCGATTCACCGACATAGTAAATGCATTAAGTTCCCTCGGTAAGGTCATCTCTATAGAAGACCAGAATTATAAGTTACTTCGATCCCTCACTCCCGAATGGGAAGCCAAGGCTACGGCCATAGAGGAAGCGAAGGATCTTTCGGTCTTGTCTAAAGATGAACTTATAGGGACACTTTTGGTTTATGAACAACGTTTGCATACACGTAAAGTTAAACACATCGAGTCAAGCGTTCCCGCACTCCGAGCTAAAGAAGAGTCTTCTTCCGAAGAAGAAGAATCCGATGATGAAGAAGATAGTGAAGATATAAATGCCTTGATCCAAGAATTTGCATGTTTTGTGCGAAATAAGAAAAATCGAAGCAAATTCTTCAAGAAAAAGAAAGACCATCAAGAAGCCCGATGCTTCGGATGTGATCAAAAGGGTCACATCAAGAAAGATTGTCCTCATAGACGGTCAGAGAAATCTAACAAGAGTTCGGATTCCAAGTCGAAAGAAAAGAAGAACTCTGGAAAGAAAGTCTTGGCGGCTACTTGGGATGATAGCTCTGAATCCGACAATGACAACAAATCCGAGAGAGCTACTTTATGTTTTGTTGGGCATGTGAAGTATGATGATAGTGGAAACGAGAGCGACAGTGATAGTGAGACCCCTACCCCCTCATTTAATGCTTTGAATGATCAACTCGTAAATGAAAACCAAGCTTTAAAACTCGAGATCATGACATTAAATGAACTTAAGGAACAACATCACACACAAGTCACTTCACTCATCACCACACTAAGTCAAGTGGAACTTAAGCTCCAAGACACATTAGTTGAGAATGATTCTTTAAAATGAGAGGTTGCTACACAGAAACAAGTCATTCAAAGACTTGAAGATAGTTGTGAAAAACTTAAGCAACAACCTTCTCCTATTAAAGACTCAAAGGGAAAACAAGTTGACCTTGAACCCACACAAGTGGATACAAATGTCAAGTCAACAAGTCAACCCAGCTCTTCTAAGACTGTCCTAGAGCCTAGGCCCATTGCCCTAGCACACACATCACAAAAGAATGCTAAATCTACACCTACACACAAATCACAACATTCTAAACCACATCATCACGCTTATATGTATGATAGAAGAAGTTCAAGGAGTCCTACTCGAAAGAACAACTTCAATCATGCACATAACACTACACCTAGGACTGCATACTCATATAGTCATCATGATCCTAGGGTACACCAAGCACCCGACTACACGTATCGGCATCCTCATATCACTCCATTCATTGCACATCTTATGTTTTTGCAAGATGAAATCAATCGAATGTGCTCGAATGCATACTATGAACAACCGTTCTATGGTCAGTACGAACAGCCTACTAGGCCCACTTGGACTAGAAAGGCAAGACCTAGACAAAAAATTCGACAAGTATGGGTTCAAAAAGATTCATTGAAGACTAACCCCCAAGGACCCACAAAATAAAGGGTACCTTTATCAATTATTATTTTTCAGGTATATCTTCAATCAAGGGGGAGCAATGAACCATGAGCAATAAGTAGTCATTGATGAGATCTTAGAAACACCTCTTGGAACTATCTTGTGACCCTATTTCTACAATAGGGAGGTATCTCATTTTTATTTTAAGTATTTTATGGTCTTTTTAACTCTACCCCGTAGTCCTTTTAAAACTAGCTTTGATCAATTTTCAAACTAAGGGAGAGAATATTATATTAAAGCTCTTGAAAGCTCTACTTAAGGGGAGCTTGTTTTTAGGGGAGTTTGATTCTCTAAATGTTTTTAAATGTCTCTTAAAATCTTTAAAGTGGATATTTTGAAAATGAATCAAAGGGTGTTGAGTATTTTATGGTTTGGTTTTAGTGTTGATTAATTTTCAAAAGTCTCATTTTTGTGTTTAAAGCTTTTATTGTATTATTATTGGTATTTATATCTTATATAGTGTCACTAATCGCCCTGAAGCTAAATACTTACATAAGTGGCCATTGTGTGTTGTTTATTGTGTTACAGGTACATTGTACAATTAATTAAGAGCCTAGTGTATTGCATATGTGATGACACATTAGAATGATACATCTTTATTATACAAGAAGGCATTAAAATGCAACTTGTAAAATATAAAGTGTATTTAATTAAATGTGTAACACAATACACTATATTAAGCCTCCAAATTAATTTATTTTTCGGGCCGGCCTGATCCTTTATTATCCGGCCCAATGTTTCCACCACATAACCTAAACAAATAAGCCGAACCCTAATTTCATTTGCCAGAATCTTGCCTATTCTACTTCTACACCTCTTTCACGTGCCGAAATCCAAAAACGGTAAGAACAGCTTGCTACTTGTTTTCAAATTGAGAAACCACGTGGAAATTCATTTGTGGAAGGCTCGATTCGTGAAAGATGCCATCTTTATTGCCGATTCGATGGAGATTCGTTCATGGAAACGTGTCTACACACGAAGGCCATGATTCGAAGTAATCAAATCATGATTCAAATTGATACGCAGAAAATCTTTTGTAAAGGTGAAATCTTTCTAGTTAATTTTGTATTTTATCATTTATTATGCTGATATTGAATCGATTTCTACCCTTATTTTGTGCCTTGTGTCCCTATGAAAGGTTTGACGGGTAAAGATTCGATCGTTACCAATTTGGTGATGATTTGATGCTGATACGATTGATTAAGGCTTTGATTCAAAACGATTTCGCAGTCATTTATTGATGAGGTGAATCTGTTTCTTAAGTATGTCGTATATCTAGTATTATTACTGATTTGAACATGTTTATCTGCCTGATTTTGTGCGATTTGGTGTGTTAGGTTGCTGGAAAATCGGTGAATCTCTACCCGGTTCGGTTCGCTCAGTAAAATGGCTCAAACCCTCTTAGTAGGATAAACGGTTCAGTCTAGGGTCTTCCACCCCAATGATGACTGTGGTTTGAGTCAATGCTGAGGGTAATTGCCCAATGATGCCTAAAACTCAGTCAAATCAAGGTTAGTTGGCATCATAGCTAGCTTTGATTTGTTCTTGAGTTAATGTCTGGTTCAATCGAGGTAAGTACATAATGTGTCAAATTGAACCATCAATCGGGTTGCCTTTAAACTGTGCTATTAGGACATTACTTAGAGAAATCACTCATGGTATAGTGACTGTGTGGTTAACCTACTATTCAATGGCTCATTGACCGGACATACTTGGTTCATTGACCATAAAACCTAAACATTGGTTACCATGGCTGGATAGTCACTTAGGTTAAAATGATGATTGCTTGGTTAAACCAATTCATGTGAGGCTCATTGGCTAGTACTACTCCCTCCTATTGCCTGACGGCCCCTAAGGGAGTTTACATAGTCCATTGACCTAAAATACAATTTACTGGTTAACCAAGGCCGGAAAATCATCTCATTAATTGTGCCTCGGATTCCCCTTGATTTCTCTAATTATGTTCTCACTATGCTTTGAGGTTAAGTCATACCTCCAAAGCTATAAATAGCCAATGATATCAACGGATTGCAAATGTATCACTGAACTCTAAGTTTCAAAGCAATCCCACATTTTAGTAGAGTCTAAAATCTCCCTTGCTTGTGTGAGTTCGAGTGTCAGTGTGAGTTGTATCAACCCTTGGTGGGACCAAGCCCCGTTGATACTGTGTCTGCAATTTTCTGGAATCAAGAAACTCAGTGCCACTGAGGATTTCAAGATCAGAACATTGCTGTGACTGAAATTATGCCTGATAATTTCAGAGGCGTCTGCTTACTAGGTTTGTAAGTTTTTGTCTTTAATTTACTTATTTTTCTGTGGCTTAAGTGGTAGATTAAAGGTCTGTTCTTAACTTGATAAATTTACTATTTCTGGACTATAAGTGATCGTTGTGTTCTTGACTGAATCATTCCGGGAGGAGTGTGGTCCAAGGGTGGACACCAAGTCTGAGAATACACAATCTAAGTTCAGTCCACTAATAGTAAGATCGGTCAAGGTTAAGTTGTTGTGTTATCCCCAGTTTTACTCCTTTGTCTAGTTGGCTGGATCAGTTGAGAAATCCTCTGATTCAGTATCGGTTTTGAGTCTGTGTGTATTGGAATTCTTTGTTGCAAAATCTGTTTATTACATTTCTGATACACATATACTCTGTCTGCACTACTCGTATGATCTGCTGCTTTTGGTTTATGAACAAGTTGTGCTCATCTCATCTTGCTGAGTTGCACATTTGCATAATCTTATTGTCCACATAAGTTTGCTACTCTGCATTTACTGAGATCTAAACTTGCTGAACTACTGAACCTGCTCCATCAATATTCTGCTGCTGTTTGCCTGTCCTAAAGACTGATTTTTGTAACCTGCTTTCCTTGGAAATCTGCTGTAGTAAAGTTTTTGTAATAGGTCTTTGTATCATCACTGATCTGCGGTACCTTTTGTGCTCAGTTTTGATAGTTTTTACCCTTGGTTTTAACTATCATTTCTGGGAGTCAAAGTGAGTGGACAACATTAGATTTGATCAACTCTGTTTGTGCACTTCAGTCTACTGAACCTTTGGTTAATCTGCTGTAGTCTTGTAGACTGAACTGATTTGAACATCTGGTTGTAATTTGTTTGTTTTGTAATAGGCCTGCTGCCTTGTAATTTCTATCTTGCTGATTTAATATCCTGAGATATTGAACTTTATTGAGAAACCTTTTTGCAGATCTGATTGTAATTCTTTGAATTTTGTAATTTGCATTCTTGTATTAACTGTACTTGATTTGAGTTGTAAACCTCCTTTGAACAATATTTAATTTTCATTTTTAAGTTAATCAGCCCGTTATCTGTTTGGTCAATTGGTTTGACAAACACCTGCACTTGTTCACAGCATATTGTCTATTAACTTTTGGCTAAATATCTGCTCTTATCTTTTTGGTGTATTCCATTATCATTCTGCTAAGTAAGTTGATATAATAACATTTGTTTTCGAGTGTCAATTGTTTTGATCACACATGTACAATACAACTTAGTCTAAAAATTAATTTTGTCTGTGCTTCCGAGACTTAGTTAATTAGGACTAAATTTGGTAGTAACACACTCTGAGTTTGCATAAATCGTATTAAGTCGAAAAAGTAACCGTGATCCATTCACCCCCCTCTGGATCACCCTGCGCATAAATCCTAACATAAC
>CM044903.1:14505464-14527958 GCA_024500145.1 Gentiana dahurica var. dahurica
TTTCCAACTTCGAATTTAGCTCTCTAAAATCATCTTTTCCATCATCAATGAGTATCTACAAGAGGATCAAACATACCAAAGTGTAACATAATTCCAAAATAATATAAATTCATCATTTAAGCACATAATTCGTTACGTTTTGCAATTTAACTCTTAAAAACATCATTTACTCAATATTTCAATATAACGCTCGATTTCTATGGAAAACATCCATATATGGGGGAAATTGATAGAAAATATATCGTTAAAAATCATACAAATTGACCCTAAACAGATGTCAAGAGTGCATTGCTGAATGTTCTTTTAGAAGTAGAAGTATATATGGAACAACCTCCTGGTTTTCAACTCAAAGGAAAGGAAGAAAAAGTATACAAGCTCAAGAAGGCCCTTTATGGACTCAAACAGGCACCTAGAGCTTGGTATGAAACTCTATCACAATTTCTGATCAAAAATGGATTCAACAAAGGAACTATAGATAAGACTCTATTTAAATTATAGGAAGGAACAAGTACATTACTAGTACAAATCTACGTGGATTACATTATCTTTGGATACGAGATGAAAAGCTGTGTGAGAAATTTGCAAACCTAATGCAGAGCAAATTTCATATGAGCATGATGGGAGAATTAAATTACTTTCTTGGCCTTCAAGTGAAACAAATGAAGGATGGTATTTTCATTAGTCAAGCCAAGTATACAAAAGACTTAATACACATGGTATGGACACAAGTGGCACAACAGATACACCAATGTGTGCAAGAGTCATTCTTGGAAAAGATGAAGCAGGAAAAGATTTTGATCAGAAAATGTATAGAGGAATCATTGGATCCCTACTATATCTAACTGCAAGCAGACCTGATATAGCATTTGCAGTAGGAGTATGTGCAAGATTTCAAGCTCAACCAAAAGAATCACATCCTCTAGCAGCCAAAAGAATAATCAAATATCTGAAGAACACCATCGATGTTGGAATTTGGTATCCAAAAGATTGAGGATTCAAGTTGATATCATATTCAGACTCTGACTTTGCTGGATGCAAAATAGATAGAAAAAGCACTTCTGGAACATGCCAAATGCTAGGCACCAGATTAGTCTCATGGTTTAGCAAAAAGCAAAACTATATATCTACATCAACAGCTGAGGCAGAATATATAGCAGCAGGCAGTTGTTATGCACAAGTATTGTGGATTAGACAACAGCTATGAGATTATGGAATGGAGGAGAAGACAATTCCAATCATGTGTGACAACACAAGTGTAATATCCATTACTGAAAATCCAGTGTTACACTCAAGAACAAAGCATATTGATGTGAGACATCATTTCATCAGAGATCATGTTGAGAAAGGAGATTTTATTTTAAGATAGATACCTACTGAAGAGCAATTAGCTGACATCTTCACTAAACCACTCAGCCATGAAAGATTTAGCATGTTGACAACTGAGTTGGGAATGATTGAAATTGACTAAGTATCAAATAACGGCTAACTGGAGTAATCAGCTAAGTGACTTGACCGGCTGATCAAACCTTTGCCATTACAGGAGATGTAGCAGGTAAGGCAGTGGTACTCATCGAAGTTAACTTAACTGATTGTTAGGAACAGTTGAATAAAGCAGCTCAGTGAAAAATTCACTACACCGGCTAAGTGACCAGCCAAGATACTCCACCGAAATAAAGATTGTAGTCGTGGGCAAATTAAAGTGTGAACCAAATCAACTTTTATACACGTGGAGAATAAGGAAGTTATGGAGGATTATATTGTGCAACATTACACACGTGGAGATCAATTTACAATCATGGAGGTAACCATATTATTTTTCGAATCACAAACTCCTCGATTCCCGGGATCTATCATTACTTACCTCAATCCACTCCCCCACTACACTCGAATATCAGAATTTATATACATAAAATCACGTAATTATGTCATAAAATCCTTCCATATTCAACCACGTTCACACTACCCACATCATCCGATATAAACAATACTTAGAGAGTTCTCAGAATTCTTTACGCTCTCTCAAAATTTAAAAACCCTATTTCTCATTGCAAAATCAAATCTTTCTCTCAAATCTCAAAGAAATGGCTTCATCTTCTACAATATCTCCCACTGAAAGATTTTATGAAAAATCGATCATCACTGGATCGTTTTTCAAACCTGAACCCTATCTTTCTTTCTGTGATAATGATGCACAAGCTCAACATTTGGTTGATTGCTGCTCAAATCTGGGGTTAATGACCTTCCTAAACCCCTCAATGAACGGAATTTGCTATGAAATTCTAATTGCATTCTGGAAAAATGCGAAGTTTGTGCCCAGCACAAGGAATACTGATATCGACTGTATAAAGAGTTCAATCATTGGGAAAGAAGTTTGGGAAGTAAGAAGCCCATTTGACACATTTTTTTGGCGCAACAAGAATTTGTATTCTCAAATGGATGTATTTAGCAAGTCAAGTCACATGGTCTAATAATGAAAATTCTAATTAGTTGATAATATTCTGACTCCTCAAAGTCGTAAGACCATGTATGGGGGCTGACGCCTGCCCAGTGCCGGAAGGTCAAGGAAGTTGGTGACCTGATGACAGTGGAGCCGGCGACCGAAGGCCGCAGTCATTACGCCTGGCCTTCTCAATAGATTCCTACACCTACCTATGATAGGTTCGGCTAATGTAAAGTTTGTACAGATTGACATCAAAAGGTTCTGCACTGAAATAGCCAAGAACCCAAAGAAAAACAACAAAACGTACAACCCCCTAGATCAGCACTCAAACTTCTGTTTACCGAATTCGCACAGGTCATCACCAAGAACATCGAAGGCAGAAAAGGGTCGATGGAAAACTTGACCGAGTTAAGGGTCAAGCTAATGGCAATCATCTACGAAGGTACTAAATTTGACTGGGTAACATTTGTATTCAATAGGTTGGAAGACCTTATTCAAAAGGAAATTGATCTGTCAATCACGGCACCAAGCAAGGGTTTGCGCAAGAAAGGTGATTTATGGGAGAGGAAATCATATGGGTTCCCTCTTCAACACCCGTTTAACACATTAAGAGTGAAACACACAAATCTACAGCCTCCACACAAGTCCAAGGTAATGTTTACCTACATCAAGGCATCTATGAAACCCAAAGCCACTGCTGGGAGAAAAAGAAAACAACCTGAAAGCAACAGATCAGGAGTGGGACGAAGAACCAGATCTCAGAAGGCAGAAGAGAGCAGAACCAGATCTCAGAAGGCAGAAGGCAGAACCAGATCTCAGAAGGCAGAAGAGAAAAACGAAAGACAGAAAACAGATGGAAAGGAAAAACTAATCACAAGGGAACTATAAAGAGAAGACCTTAAACACTAAACTAAAACCCTAATTACCTAATTAAAAATCTACCTAAAACAAGAACAAAAACAATTAAACACAGGAAAAACAAAAACAAAACAAAACAAAACAAACACTAGGCAACCGTTTGGTTCCCCGGCAACGGCGCCAAAAACTTGTTCACGGATTTATCTAATGCAAAATAAACAAGTAATAAAATTTATAAATCCGATATACCTCAAGTGCAAGGATCGTAGTAAAGAGCGAATAAACTAAACAGGGAATAAACTTAACAGGGAATAACTAAAACGAGAGATAACAATAAGTGAAACAGGACAGAAGAATAAATCTAAAGCCAGGCAAGATACGGGTTGCGAACAATTTAAACTACAACTAAACCTAAGATGCAATAAAAAGATTTACTAAACTAAACAATTCTAGTTCAAGGGATTTGATCAAGTTATAACGGACAAACGAGCAATTGATCCACCTATCCTATCAACATTCAATTCCAATTCAGATTATTTCGTGATTACTAACCAAGTTGTGATTCACCTCATCTAAAGTATGAACCCTAATTTCTTAGATAGTCCATCTATTAATCTCTATCTTTCGATCTAAGATTAACGCTTTTTCTAACCAAAGGCGTGAACTTTAACGTTTCTAATCGAGAAATCTAACCTATTAACTCTCGTTATATAGATCAAATAACTATTCTTTATCATGGTGATCTAACGTTTAGATGATTCTCATCAAATAAAACAATCAACAAAGCAACGATCTTTCGATATGAAATTGCATAAACAATAATAAACATGATAAAAGAAACAACTTATATTAAAACTCACAAAATAACCACGAACGGAACTGAATTGTTGAATCGGACGGCTTCACAACGCTCGTTCAAAAGGCTTTAGCCTCTAAGCATCCTCTTGAAACTTGGAATTGATGAATAAAAGTGCATAAAAACTATCTAAACTAGCCTAGAATTTAGAGTGCATAAACTGAAGAAAAACAGAGTAAAAACGCAGCCTAAGCCGCCCCTAGGATTAGGGTTTTGAGTATTGTGTAATTGGTATCTTCAATGTGGAAAAATGCAGCTGTATTTATAGAAAATAAAGTCGGCTGTATTGAGGCGGTGGACGGACGCCCGTCTGGAAAGGGTGAACGCCTGTCTGGTCTTCATAAAAATCTTCGAGTCGGGCCGAGCTGGATCAGACGCCCGTCCTTCACAAAATTGGACGCTCGTCCACTGAAAATCTGAACATCCTGAACCAAATTCCTCCTCCTGGACGCTCGTTCACTTGCTCAAACACCCGTCCATTGTGGACGCCAGTTCAGGATTCTGGACGCCAGTCCAGGATCGACTTAATCTTGATTTCTTCATCTTTATCTCTTTTTGATCACTCCCAATCATCATTATCTCTTTTATCATCCATGTAATTCGACTCTTATCTCTTTTTGATCATCATTTGAGCATCAAACATGTACCTACAACACATCAAAACATCGTAAAACGTAATATCATCCAAATAATCATAAAATCAAGATTAAAACACCAAAATTAACCTATTTTGCGAATAACTCATTAAAAACATCACTTGCTCAATAAATCCATTAAACACTCGTTTCTTATGCAAATTATACACATATGGGGGAAATTATCATAAAATATATCAATATAAATCGTATAAATTCACCCTTAACAACAGCCGAGTGAGCCAGCTGATCAAACTCACTCCGCTGAACCTGTCAACTCCCCTATTATTGACCAAGGGGGAACGGCAGCAGAGAAAGTCACATCTCCAGCAGATGAAGAAGTCAACACCCCCTAGAAACCCCTTAATGACCCTGAGTCTAATGAGGTAGAAAAAGAAGAAGAGGAAGAAAGAGAAGAAGAGGCAGAAAGTGAAAAAGAAGGGAAGGGGGAAGAAGCTGAAGTGAAAATAGAGGAGGAGGAAGATGAAGATGATGAGACTGTTGAAGTGGCACCAGAGGATGTTGATCTAGAGAGAATCTTCAATCTAGACATTCAACCGCTGATTGTAGACATGGAGAAGTAGTATCACAGCAGACAAAACCTGAAAGCTGCTTTAAGGAGTGAAGCAACATCCTTAAACCACAAGATTGAAGCCCTCATCAGTCACATCAAGATACAAGATGAGGTCATGGAAAAATAGGGAAACTTGCTTTGCAACTTACATCATCTTATTTCTTACCATGTCCAAACCAACCTTGAGTTTCATGCTGAAAAGATTGACAACAATCTCAAACCTTTGGTGGACACTTTAAATGCTCACACTCATCAAATTCAACACCTGGATGAGGCTATGGAATTTTCTGGCCAGAAACTTGACACTCTGATAAACATTAATACGGCCAACAACAAAATTCTGGAGCAAAGGTATGGTCCTCTCCCTGAGTCTGAAGAAGCAAATGCAAACCTTGAAGCACGTTTTGGTGCTACCAAAAAGGGGGAAGGAAGCTCAAAGCCTGAGAGCTCCAGTGGAAAGAAGGCAAGCCCAACTGATAAGGGCAAGGGCATCACACGCAAAGGCATCAGGTTTGAAGAAAAGAAGAAGTGGCTCTTCTTGCTTAACTGAATTAAATGAATTGAATTCTATATGCCTTTGTTTTTGAATAAAAAGATGCAATATCTTATTGCCCATAAATGGATGAATAAATTTTTTGAGTTTTATTCTGTTAATTATTATGAATAATTTGGCATACTTATGTTCAGGCTTATGAGGGTTTTGGCATCATCTAAAAGGGGGAAATTGTTAGGAACATTTTATTATGTTTTGATGATGGCCATACTAGCTGTTATAGCAAGCCTGAAATAAGTTAGAATTCTCTGTATAAGTCGTTACTTAGAGTCTGACATGTTGTATAAGTTGAGTCAGACAAGTATTGTACTAGTTGGTAGGACGGCAAAACAAAAACAGATTTTCGGCAGAGTGAAGCCAGTCAAGTACCAGCAGAGAAGCAATGAAGACATTATGCTCTGACTTATAAGCAAGGAAGTCTGTGATGACCTTGGATAAGTCTAAATTATGTTTCAAGTGATGAAACTTAATGTTTAAATATGGTGTACACTGATCTCACCCAAAACAAGGATCAGTGAAGTACAAAGATTCTCCTTAAACTGAAAGAATGAAGGAAACAGTGAATCGGCAAAGTAAACTGACTTTCGGCTGAGTGAAGACAAAGAAGTGAAGGAAGATCTAAGAGGCAAAGTTAGATGGATCACTTGACCGTTCGGAGAACGGCTGAGTAAACTTTACATAATCAGATTATTGAAATATGAAGAAGATACAGAAGATCAAGCATTAAATGCAGAATCAAAAGAGGATCAATCAAGGACGGATTTTCTGATAAACGTTTGAAGAAAAATCCAATCATTGAAATCAAGGAGAATATAATTAAGGGGGAATCAAGAATAAAATGAAGGATTATTCCCCTCATTACTATTGCCAACGGACGAAAATTCAAATCAAGGATAATCAAGGCTATAAGTAGAAGGCATTGACAAAAAACAAAAAATATAAGGAAGAACGAAAAATCTAAGCAAAAACTCTGCCAAAGTAAAAAGTCTTCTATCTGTGTGAAAAAGAAATATCTAGTGATCAACTTAAAACTGAGAGCTACAATTCAAACATCAAGCATTGAGATTGATCAACAAGTGTGTGAATCCAATTCACATCAATCAAGCAACTAAATCAGAGCCATCTGAGAAGGAGTTGTGTTTGTGATAGCTGCTGAAGGATTTGATCCCAAGGAGCAGTGGAAGAGACTGAGTCCCTAAAGCTGTTGCAGTCAAGGAGTGATAGTCTTGTAGATTGTGAAGCTTGTGAAGTCAAGGAGAATAGTACTATTGTATTTGTGAAAACAATAGTGAATTCCTCCAATCATAACAAGAGAAGAGTGGATTAAGGGATTACACCACCCTGAACCACAATAATCCTTGTGTCAATTTACTTTCAGCAATTTACTTTACTGCATTCATTTAATTACTTATATTATATCCTATATCTGTGATTGCCTAAACTACTTTGAAACTACATAGTAAGAAGGGACTTATCAGCTGCCCAAAAGCTTTTAAATACAAGAAAATTATTTGAAAATCCACTATATTCATTCACCCCCCTCTGAATATAGTTTTACCTTTCTCTAGGACCAACATTTACGTTATGATGGTCAGATTTTATTTGCTCAATTCGTGACACGTCTTCTATGAGCAGACCTAACCTATGGTACATATCCTAGCATAGGTCAATGAGGCATTTGACTTGGGTGAGATCAGTCACTCCACATGTGGCACTTAGCAGGCCTCGCATAGAGTAATAAACGTTACCTCAACTTGATATCGTGACGCTATCAGCAAGATCATCTTCAATATGGTGTAGGTCATCCTTAAATATCTTACAGCCGGCGTGGTGCAAGTCACCATTTGTCTCTTATAGCCAACGTGGTGCAGGTCATCATTGGGCCTTTATACAACGGTTACACCCCATTAAATGAGCATTCACGACATTACACACTGATGTGTATGTGTTTCATGTTCACCGCTCCATTATGACCTGAGCTATAACTGCTCAATGATAGCCGCCTCAACCATTAACGTCTATGCCTACTATCTTAATGCGCAATAAACACGTCATTCCATGATGAAACACTTTATCTAGGGGTCATTCTCCTAATTTATAAGATAAGCAAATTATACGCTTATACAACTTAACAACCACACTGTCTTATAGGAATTTTCCTATTTTTATTCTGATTTGTGCATCAGAGTTTCCCTCTAAAGACAGCTCTCTGACATGTCAAGTTTGTTTGTTTTGCAGGCTCACTCTAAAAGCCTCATGTTGAGAAATAAATTAGCTCTAGATATTATTTCTAGATAGATTTGACTTATCCAAAGAAACGACACTTGTCACAATCTTGTATTAGCCACTTGGTGTTTTGTGTGTAACTACTATGTGTAGAATGTCACTATATATGAGTGTACTACACAACATATCTATTAAGAAAGATTTTATCCATAATATAAGATTCTGTTGCCTCTTATCTTGGTATCGGAGCTGAGGTTCGGCCATGGCCACCTCCGGTTCTTCCCTGGCAAGTGCTGCGATTATACCACCTTCCACTGTTTCTCCTTCAATTGGCGTAGGCTCTTCCTCCACAACTGGAGGCTCTTCAATTGGTGTAGGCTCTTCCTCCACAATTGGTGTAGGCTCCTTCATTCCGGTTACTGGTTTGTCCGCTTCCAATATAACGTCTCTTCCTCTAATTTCCGGCATGCAGTTTGGTAGGTCAGAACCCTTTAATCCTCTAGCTGGTTTACGCTCAAATCCACCATTTCTGAGCTCAACACCGCCATACCTAGAATCTGTAAGTCCACATGCTTATAATTCTCTTCTTGCTGCACCCTTTTCTGGAAATCTCAACCCGAACTCCACTGTTAAACTTAATCGAACTAATTACTTACTTTGGCGTTATACTATTTTACCCGTCATTCGGGGTCATATACTGGAAGATCATCTTCTTAGTCCTGTGCTTGCTGTGAATGAGTCTTCGTCCAGGTCTTTGTTTCCCACTCCCTCTATTTCTGATGATTGGATTACTAAAGATAACTTGTTAATGGGATGGTTGCTTAGTTCTATGACTGAACAAGCTTTATCTGAAGTTGTTGGTTGTGTTAATGCTCATGAAGTATAGACAACTCTGGAAACCTTATTTAACAGTAGATCTGAAGCTTGAATGTTTGAATACAAAGATGCTTTGGCTAAAGCATCGAAAGGATCTAAATCTATGTCAGATTATTTGTCCAGATGAAGTCTTACTCTGGCTGTCTCACTGCTGCAGGCTATCCCATTTCTAAGTCTGAATTGATTTTGGCTACACTAGGTGGATTGGACCGTGATTATGAATATGCTATTGTTAATATCACCTCTAGAGTAGGTGCTCTTAGTTGGCAAGATGTTCAATCCCAGTTGATGATACATGAAAGGTTGATTGCCAGATTGAATCCTACTGCAGGATCAGGACTTGTTAATCCATCAGCCAATTTTGCCCAAGGTCCAAGACCAAATAGTAGGCCACCCTCCAATTACAACTCTGGCAGAGGCAGGAACAACTCTATAAGAGGAAGAGGTGGTAGAGGAATAAGTAATAGTGGTAGTGCAAGGAATAATTCTGGGTACAAAATGGTCTGTCAGCTTTGTGGCAAAAATGGTCACATTGTCACTTCTTGTTGGCACAGGTTTGAGGAAGATTTTGTGCTTCCAACCAATACCAATAACAGTGAAATTCCTAAACAAGTATCTGCTTATGTTGCCACTCCACCGTCGCCAGTGATCTAGCTTGGTATATGGACAATGAGGCTTTAAATCACTTGACATCAGATCTGAATAACCTCCATCTTAGTGCAGGTTACAATGGTTCAGAGTCATTAGCAGTGGGAAATGGTGAGCATTGTCCTATACTTCATATTGGCCACTCCTATTTTCCTACACACTGTCCACACAAAACTATTTTACTTAAAGACTTATTACATGTTCCTTCAATTACCAAAAGTTTGATTAGTTTGTCTAAACTTCTTGCTGATAATCATGTTTCTGTTGACTTTACTTCTGATTCTTGTTATGTTAAGGACAAGAGCACAGGGACACTGCTTCTCACAGGAGCTCTCAGTGATGGCTTGTATCAGATTGTGACTCCCTCCTCAAGCAAGACCTCCTTTCACTCCAAGAATTCCAGCTCTCTCTCTCAGTTTCAGTACAATAAACAGATGTCTAGGTCTAGTCAGTCTGTGTTGGAGCCTTGTAGTGCTCAATTAAGCTCTTTGAATGTTAACAAAGACCCTAATGTTTGGAATAGGAGACTAGGTCATCCTTCCAAACAATTGTTAGGACACATTCTAAAATCTTGTAATGTTGATCTTAATGAGAATTTGAACTTTTATGATGCTTGTCAGTTTGGCAAGGGCAATGCCCTATCCTATCATGTCTCTAATTTCCATGCTAATAACTTTCTTGATTTGGTTTACTCTAATGTTTGGGAACCATCCCCTGTAAAATCTGGTTCTAGTTTTTCGTATTATGTTCAATTTATTGATGATTGGTCCGGATATACCTGGATATTTCCTCTGAAAGCTAAGTCTGAAGTCTTATCTGTGTTTTTTGTATTATGTTCAATTTATTGATGTTCAATTTTTTTGTATTATGTTCAATTTATTGATGTTTGTCCAGTTCAAAACCCTGGTTGAAAATCAATTTTCAAAAACCATTAAATGTTTACAATCAGACTGGGGTGGTGAGTATAGATCCTTAGAGTCTTACTTGCAGCAACATGGCATTCAATTTAGGAACCCTTGTCCTCATGATCACCAACAAAATGGAAGAGCTGAAAGGAAACACAGACATATAGTGGAATTAGGCCTCACTTTACTTGCACAAGCATCTCTTCCTCTAAAATTCTGGTGGGACAGTTTTGCTGAAGCTGTCACCATTATCAATAGCTTACCTACACCTATTCTTAAAAACAAGTCACCATATGAAGTCCTATTCCACAAAGAACCTGACCACAAGTTCTACAAAGTGTTTGGATGTTCCTGTTTTTCTCACTTAAGACCCTTTCTTCATCCCAAATTTTGGTTTCACACCAGCAAGTGCACTTATCTAGGTGTTAGTCCTCTTCATAAGGGGTGTAAATGTCTTGACAGTAGTGGTAGAATCTTTATCACCAAGAATGTTGTTTTCAATGAGTTAGAATTTCCCTTTGGAACAGGTTTTGCCCAAGGGCCTCACAAAGAAGTCCTAGCTGCTCCAGATTTGTCTAACTGGTTTTCTATTCCTATGTCATAGTCACAATCTGTACATGCAGCATCTCCACCTATGGAACACAGTGCTCCTGATGTTACACAATCAACACCTCTCTCATCACAGGTACAACCTACTCCCTCTCCTGTTTTGGCTAGCACTACTAGTGTAACTCGTACACATAATAGTTTCTCACCATTGGCATTATATGATTCACCAGATGATGTTTCTAGTCCTGAGTTAACAATTTCACCCACATCACAGCCTACACCTCCTGTCACATCCAGTCCTGCACCTCCTGTCACATCCATTCCACCTTTAAATCCATCTACACAAGGACATCATATGCAGACACGGTCTAAAAGTGGAATATTTAAGCCTAAAACCTACTCCATCCAACAAAAATCCACTACCCTTCATGCTCACCTTTCTGAACCTACTAAGGTCTCAGAAGCATTGTCTTGCACTGAATGGAAGCAAGCTATGACTGTAGAATTTGATGCCTTGCACAGAAATGAAACCTGGATACTTGTTCCTCCTAGTTCCAGTCAGCATCATATAGGTTGTAGGTGGGTATTTAAACTAAAAATGAAGCCTGATGGTACTATTCTCGAACATAAAGCAAGGTTGGTGGCAAAAGGCTTTCATACAACCTATGGGGTTGTTTGTACATAGACTTTCAGTCCTGTTTCAAAGGCATCTACTATTAGACTTGTCCTGGCCCTAGCAGTTAACAAGAACTGGAATATTCATCAAGTGGACATTGATAATGCTTTACTTAATGGAGCTTTGGTGGAGGATGTGTATATGGATCAACCTGAATGCTTTGTTGATGCTCAAAAGCCTCATTATGTGTGCAAACTTAAAAAGGCTCTCTATGGCTTTAAACATGCCCCAAGGGCCTGGTTTGGAGCCTTGAGGTTGCAGATGTTGGACTGGGGTTTCCATCAGTCAGTTTCTGATTCATCTCTCTTTATTTTAAAAACTGGCACTAGTCTCTTGTATGTACTTGTTTATGTGGATGACATTTTAGTTACAGGAAGTTCCCAAGGCCTGATACAGAAGTTTGTCCAGTTGTTACACTCAAGATTCTCTCTTAAGGATCTTGGTCCTGTTGCTCACTTTTTAGGAATGGAAGCACACATGAATTCTGATGGTTCGTACTTGACACAAGGGCATTATGCTTCACAGCTTTTGAAGAAACTGCAGCTTGATCACATTAACCCCTATACTACACCTATGTTACCTGGTGAACATTTGCTACCTGATGAGGGAGGGTCTATGCACTCTCGAAGGGTCTATAGAAGTGCAATTGGAGGGCTTCAATATTTGACCTGCATAAGACCCGATATTGCATATTTTGTTAACTATCTATGTCAGTTCATGCAGCAACCTACTCAAGATCACTGGCATGATCTCAAGAAGCTTCTAAGATATGTCAAATGAACTTTGCACTATGGTCTCGTGTTTAAAGTTGGTGGATCAATGCAATTAGTTGGTTTTTGTGATGTAGATTTGGCCTGCTACCCTGCTGACAGAAAATCCTTTGCAGGATATTGTGTGTTTGTTGGTGGATCTTTGGTTTCCTGGAGTTCTAAGAAACAAAATATTATGTCTAGGGTCATCAGCAGAATCAGAATATAGATCCCTAGCCAACTTGTCCTCTGAATTATTCTGGATCAAACAGCTTCTGGCAGAATTGGGCATTTCAGTGCCTGGAGTTCCTATTGCCTGGTCAGACAACCTTAGTGCTATCTATTTGGCTCATAATCCACTCTACCATGCAAGAACAAAACATATAGAGGTGGATATTCACTATGTGAGGAATCAAGTCATCAATATACAGTTATCAGTGCAGTTTGTACCATCATCTATGCAGCTAGCTGATGCTCTTACCAAAGCACTACCAGGTCCTCAATTGGCAAATCTCAGCAGCAAACTGAATGTTGTCACTGTTCCCACATTCAGTTTGAGGGGGCATGTTGAGAAATAAATTAGCTCTAGATATCATTTCTAGATAGATTTGTCTTATCCAAAGAAGTGACACTTGTCACAATCTTGTATTAGCCACTTGGTGTTGTGTGTGTAACTACTATGTGTAGAATGTCACTATAGATGAGTGTACTACACAACATATCTATTAAGAAAGATTTTATCCATAATATAAGATTCGGTTGCCTCTTATATCCTCCTATATCATCATTTGAAGGCCATTTACTCGATTCAACACATAATTTGTATCCGAACAATATGCTGCATCGGCATATATATATGTAATACTCATAGATACATATATATAGATATATAAATACACACATATATCTTAAGAGAAAAAGTTTATTTTATTAACATATCAGCAAAATGTGAGCTCCAAATGGAGAGAAATGAAAAGCTCAACAACTAAATACGACAGTTAGGGGCAGACATACACAACAAGTTGCAAGGAAAAAGAGATGCTCAGAATATAATCTTTACCGGTCGAATCATTAATTAGTTGGATCTGCCAAACATATGTATGACCAAAAACAGCCAGAGTTACTTTTTTTCTTTCTTTAATGTATGTTTCTTTTTTTTTTCTTTTCAATTCAGTTATGTATGTTTTATTGTGATCACAAAGTCCATAGTGTCATATTATTCTGACATTAAGCATTTTAATATTTGAATTCGTATTTGTAGTATTTTTCAGTATTATTGGTATTTCCGAAAATATGTTATCCTTGTTGGATCTGAACATAAATTATAAGATTATTTTTACAAAACTACATAATTATGGACGGGGAGGGAAAGTGGGCCTAGACACCTGAGGGGCCAAGTCTCAGGCCCAGGTTCCCTAGTGGAAGCTGTCTCTCTCTCTCTCTCTCTCTCTATATATATATATATATATATATATATATATATATATATCAATGTAGTGTCCCAAAATTAGAAAAAGGTAATTTTGTCATTTCTATTTCATTTCTTATTCTATTAAATCTATTTGATTATACATATTTATTTGGTTTTAATCGAGTCTTAATTATTTGGTTGCAATAAGAATCAAAATAATTCTATTGAACTATTATTTGGTTGGAATAAGAACAAAATTAATTCTATTGAACTACTTTGCCCCTACATTATAATCCATCTTACACGCAAAGAACAAGTCGCCTTCCTCGTCTTGTTCTAGCTTCTCCTCTCTCTGCGGAGAAAACAAAGAATTTCACCGGCAAGATATATACAAAAATATAAAACTTTCTTGCCAGGCACGGGAAGGCTATCAAATCCTACACTTCATTCACGCCCAAAACCTAATGATGGAGGTCAGATAAGCTCATACCACGTGACATCCTCATAATGGCTAAGTAATAAATAAGGAAAGACAAGATGAGCAATTAAGGGCCAGTAGCCCTAGATAATACTAAGTTACAAGACCCTTATCCTTGGAAGGGAGGTCGGTCCAGTCTGCCTAACACGCTTCCTAAACCAACGCAGGTCGGTCAGGGCGTACCAAAGTCAGGGGAGTGCAGCTCGGACCACGGCGTCATCTGGAGCTCTCCGCATGTCGGATAGAGCTAGCAACGGTTTTATCCCTCATAGATATTGTCGGTGATAACTGTAGAAAGAATCCTTCCTCATTAAAACTCTAATCCTGTCATTTAAATTTCCATGATTATCTCCTAAAATCACAGTGATTAACACGTATAGCGGTTACAAGTGAAAGTCCTTGAGGGACACGACACTACCATAACAAAAGGCGTAATTATTCCCTATATAAACGCTCCTTAGAACTATGGCAGACTTGATTCGTGAATAATCCTAGGATACATAGGCAACTTGAGAAGCACATTCTCAGGCTTAGTCTAAATCATTCATAAACACCCCCCGTTTCATATTTTCTATAAGCTTTTGTATCTTGATCGTTGTCCCGAGATTAAATTTGCCCGGATCTACCCATTGATGGTATCCAACATCGTTAAATTGGCGCTAGAAGTAGGGCCTCCATCGACAACCACTTTAAGATCCGCAAGTTTATCATGATGACAAATTGCCAATCCAAAGTCAAAGAGAACCACCCAAGGATCACACAACAAGGTGGTCACAATAAAGATGATGGGAAAGAGGATAATACCCCGGTCATTTGAATAGAGGGATAGGAAATAAGTTCCAATATGAACTAGTTGGTACTAAAAAATCGGTTGGCCACCATGAACGAGGTAACTGTGCAAACCGTAGTGAAAGCAATCAACCAGTTATGGACTCAAGTAATTTTTTTGAGATTAACGAAGTCAATACTATATCTGGCGGACCAAGCAGCTCAGACCCCGAGGATGGATGAGGGCAGTAGATGGACTACTGAACCTAAAACCTCCAATAAACGGCAGCGATTTTCTGGAGAAGTGACATATGGCCCTAAGGATGCGCTCCCTCTGGTCATTAACAATGAGAGACTGGTAATTGAAGTTGTAGTCAATCAACACCTAGTAAAACATATTTGTATCAATACTGGAAGCACGGTAAATTGTAATCTACTACTCAGTCTTCCAATCAATGAAATTAAAAGATTCCGAGCTAACCCCTGTTTCAGCTCCGTTGTTCGGCTTCGCCGGACCTCCATTTCATCCAATTGTAATGATCTCTCTAGCCACCACGTTTGGGAAATAATCAAAGGGCAGGACCCTTAAGGTAAGTTACGTTGTGGTCAAAGCTCCATCCACATATAACATCATCATGGGCAGACCCGTGTTGATCGACCTCCGAGCTGTAATTTCACCAGCTCATGTCAGCCTAAAATTCCCCATAATGAATGGCTCGGTGGAGATCAGAGAAGACATGTAAGCAGCCAGGAGATGCTACATGACCACAATAAGAGAGAAATGATATTACAACAAGTTCTTATAGAGGAACTACTTCCGGAATACAAAGAAATGTGGTCCTCAGAGGACAGGGTCGAGGAGGTTAGCCTTTGGGACAGCCAATCAGAATTAACAGTAAAGATCAGAGTTTGGATCCCAGATCCGTATAAAAAAATGCTTATCGAGCTACTCAAAGAATTTATAGATGTGTTCGTATGGAAAACTGAGGACAAGCGAAATTGGCTCTCCATAGGCTAAACGTAGATCCGAGCAGAAAACTCGTTCGGCGAAAGAAGGGACACTTCACTCAAGAGCGAATGCCAGCTATCAAGAAGGAGGTAGCAAAGCTACACCAGGAAAAGATAATTAAGGAAGTAATGTATCGAGAAGGGTTGGTGTTCGGTAAAAACTAGTTTTATAATTTATAAACCGAAACACCCCAAGTATAAGGATCGTAGTATAGGGTGTTTACGGGTCGTCCTAAGGGAGTGGAATGTTTATCGGATTCAAATATAAATCTATATCAATTATGTCACAATTATCTATCTAAACTAAAGCTGAAACTAACTAAAACCTGAACCTAAGAATTAAAACTAAAACAGGAAATAAAAACAAGCAGAAAATAAGAAAACAGAAAGACGGACGAACGTTCACTAAAGTGAACGAGCGTCTGGAAACGAAATCTAATGGACGAGCGTCTGCTATTGCGGACGAGCGTCTGATTATGAACTGAAGCAGAAAAGTGCAGGAAAACAGCAGGAAACTAGGGTTTATAAAACTAGAACTTAAACTAAGCTTAATCTAAATGGTTTGATTAAAACAATTAAAGGAAAACACAGCTAGGCAACGAATCCACCCATCAACCAACAACCCCCCAACTAGATGGTGATCTAAAGATGTAGTTTTTAGTAGTGATTTTTCATGAATTCAATTAAATTTCTTCAACCAAATTCTAGGGTTTCGTTTATCTTTTCAAATAAACTAAACATGCAATCAAAACGAAATCACGAGATTGTTTCCAAACTCTTACTCAACTAATCATGCATAATCTCTTACAACACGAATAATTGCATCACTTGAACGAAATAAAACTTAAACCAATATATTTTCATACATAGATCCAAGCATATAGATATAGATAAATCGTTTCATCAAATCGTTAATTCCACAAAACATGATCAATACAAAACAGCATCCAAAGTGATGAAAAACTATAAATTAAACTCACTAACATAAAGCATCGAACTCTCTAGTTGGTTGTGTTGTTGATAAGCTTCCTCCGTCGACTCACCGCAAGGCTTTTAGCCAACAATCATGTTGAAGATGATTGTTGGATTAGAGAAATTCATCTCTGTGTAAAAAGGCTTGTGGCCGCAGCTTTTTGGTGTAAAAGTGCGATCTCAATTATGTGGTATCAATTAGGGTTGGGGCTGCCGCTTTATTTATAGGAATTTGATGTCGGCTAGGGTTAAGTCGGCCTTGAACGCCCGTCTGGTCTCGTGGACGCCCGTCCAGAATGCCTGGACGCTGAGTAAACGCTCGTTCATCCTCCGTCTGAACTCTCTGAATGTAAAATACGATTCTGGACGCTGCATGGACGCCAGTTCACTTCTGGACGCTCGTTCAGGATCAGTAGACGCCCGTTTGAACTGCTGAGGATCGGATCTCTTCATCTTTATCCAATTTCTTCAAGCCAATTCCAACTCTATCTCTTATAATTTGACTTGAGCTTCATTTATCCTCATTATATGCACGGAAATTAACTCCTACATGATAAATAAACAATGCAAAAACGTAATAAAATCCAAATAATAATAATTCCATTAAATCAACACTTAAAATCATCAATTTTGCATACAACCCTCTTAAAATCATCTTTATTAAATAATTACACTTAAACCCTTAATTCTCATGTAAATTATGCAAATGTGGGGAAAATAATAATGAAATAAACCCTTAATAATCATATAAATATGGCCTTAACAACACCCCCACACTTAGCTTTTTGTACGTCCTCGGACAAAACAATCAAAACTATAGCTCAACTTTATAAATAATCCACATAGATCTCTAACTCACGTAACAAAAGATACAACAACTATAGCAAATGATACCAACACAGAGATAGATTCGGTGTAAGTGTGACAAGCCATTCTCAATCCAACAAGCCTTTCAAAGAAATATCCTCTCAAAAATTCCAATGACTATCCTAGGTACAGACAGTAATAGCTCCACTCAAAGCCTTCCCACGCACTCAGTAGGATAATCCCTACAGCATATCATGCGGTTCTACTGGGTATAAGATCCATGATAACAAAGACTTTACTTTATTTTACTCATCATTTCCAAAATTTTCAAATTCGACGCATATCAGAATGAGCTCTTACCCATCATAGTAGAATAGGATGTTTCGTGATAACACCCTACCTTACTCAAATCATAAGGTAGCTTCTCCTGACTGTCGTGAGCTTTTGGTCATCATAGTGGTATAGGACATTTCGAGATAATGCCCTACCTCACTCCAATCATCGACCAGCTTCCGACAAACGTATTCATTAATAATTGATCACTCACTTTATTTATTCACTTTTCAAAGTCATAAGTTACATCTCACCTATCACATTCAAACTTTATGATATTCACAGTACACGGTCTAACTTAGGTGTAACTATACTGACCTTCCTAAGATAAATCATTAAAAATAATGAAAGGATATAATTCAAAAGTCATGCTTCAAAATCAAAGGCTTTCGTGAGTGAAAAACGAATACTATCTCCATAAAAGTAAAACATGCTATAATTATCTCACTAAGTCACATACTATCATCGTTAGAAAACTACAACTAGCAAGCATCTAGTTCCAATTATATGCTCGAGACTCACAAAAAAAAATTTAAATTTAAATTTCGCAGAAATTTAACATTCACTCATATTTCAAAGGATATAGCATAAAAACATACCCAATTTACCCCCCCACACTTAAATCACATTATGTCCTCAGAATGTGCAGAATAAAAGAAAAAGAAAACTTAGCTGGTTTCAACAGTGGTTGTCGGATGAAAGTTGGCAGAGGTCAGGCCGGAGCATGAATATACCGCGACAACTCGAATAGACAACACTGGACATAAAAGCTTGTGAACCTGCTCAAAAGTATCTGCCACACTCGACATACCATATAATCTCGGGGTACACGGGGTATATGAGCAACACATAACACAAAACACTCACAATGAACGTAAGAGGAATAACCATCAACACAAAATCAACTAAAGTATTATTTCTAAACAATAAAGCAACCTAAGAAAAGAAAACGAACAAAGAAAACTAGGTTGCCTCCTAGGAGCGCTCTTTTAATGTCAATAGCTTGACACAGATTCCAAAAGATCAACCCGGATCGGGCCACTTTGGTTTGACAGCCGCCACCTCAGTATCAGAATCAGAAGTATTGGGGCGGAAATGATTTTCACCACAACAACAAGTCAAGTGTGCTATAAGATCATTAAACTTTTCTCTCCAAACTACACTGACTCTCTTCTTCTTGTTCTTGCGGATGATAGGCATAGACATAGTGGTATGATCAGAAGTCTCAATAGAAGGTACCTTACGGGTGGATATAGGAACGTCATCATCATCTGACTCAAAGAAATAAGATGGAATCTCCTCACAAATCAGGACATCTGTACTCTCATCTCTTCTTTGGAAATAAAGAATCTCAGGCTTTTCCTTTGGTTGCCCAAAATATTTCTTAAGTCTATGACCATTCACTTTGAAAGCTTGATTACCATACCCGTTCAAAGTAATTACTCCACTTGGATTAACCTCGAGAATCTCAAATGGACCAGACCATCTAGACTTTAGCTTACCAGGAAACAAATGAAGTCTGGTATTATAGAGTAAAGCCATTTCACCAACTTTGAATTCTCGGTCCTTGATCTTAGCGTCATGGAGCATCTTAGTTCTCTCCTTGCTGAGTTTAGCATTCTCGTATGCACGGAGTCTGAATTCGTCGAGCTCGTTCAACTGTAACAACCTTTTCTCCCCACAGAGTTGGCTATCGAAATTTAAGAATTTAATTGCCCAGAAAGCTCTGTGTTCAAGTTCGACAGGTAAATGACAAGCTTTGCCATAGACCATTTGGAAGGGTGACGTGCCCATCGGGGTTTTAAATGCAGTGCGATAAGCCCACAACGCGTCATCCAACTTAAGACTCCAATTAGATCGATTATTGTTCACGGTCTTCTCCAAAATTCTTTTCAAGCTCCGGTTGCTTACCTCGACTTGGCCACTAGTTTGAGGATGATATGGTGTACCAATCTTATGTTTGACACCATACTTCTCAAGGATCTTGTCAAGCGGCGCATTGCAAAAGTGAGTACCTTCATCACTAATGAGTGCTCTCGGACAGCCGAATCTAGTAAAGATATTCTTTTGCAAGAATTTCTTTACAACCTTGTGATCATTAGTTTGAGTAGCTATGGCCTCGACCCACTTTGAAACATAATCCACACAGACGAGGATATACTTATTACCACATGAAGATGGAAAGGGTCCCATAAAATCTATGCCCCATACATCGAAAACTTCACACTCAAGAATGGGCTTAAGTGGCATTTCCATCCGACTACTCTGCCTTCCTGTTCTCTGGCACCTATCACAACCTTTACAAAAGGCTTCTGCATCTTTAAACAGAGTCGGCCAGTAGAATCCAGCTTGAAGAATCTTTGCAACCGTCTTCGGTGTTCCATAGTGACCTCCGGTAGGACCGCTATGGCATTGTTCTAGGATATCCCACTGATCATGCTCAGGAACACACCGTCGAAGCAACCCGTCTTTACAGACTCTGAACAAATAAGGATCTTCCCATACGAGATATTTGAGATCAGAAAAGAACTTCTTCCTCTCCTGATACGTCATATCCTCTAAATGACCACTCGCTAAATAGTTGACGTAGTCAGCATACCACGGCCTAACCGTTTCAAGCTTCATCAATTGCTCAGTCGGAAAATCAATGCCTATATCATTTTGATTCTCTGCACCCTCATTTACTAAGCGAGATAAATGATCAGCCACAATATTCTCACTACCTTTCTTATCTTTAATCACAAGGTCAAACTCTTGTAGAATTAAAATCCATCTAAGTAACCTTGGTTTGGCATCTGCTTTATCCATAAGGTAGCGTAAAGCTGCATGATCTGTCCATACAATCACTTGAGATCCTAGAAGATAACTTCTAAACTTGTCAATGGCAAAAACAACGGCTAAGAATTCCTTCTCAGTCGTAGTATAATTGCATTGAGCCGGGTTCAAGGTACGACTCGCATAATAGATGGGCCTGAACCTTTTATCAACTCTTTGACCTAAAACTGCGCCTACGGCGTAATTAGAGGCATCGCACATCAACTCGAAAGGCTTGGTCCAGTCAGGTGCAACTAAAATAGGGGCACTGATAAGCTTGTCTTTCAGACAATTGAAAGCTTCTTTGCACTTCGCATCGAACAAGAAATCGACATCTTCTTTCAAGAGATTTGATAAAGGCTTGGCAATCGTAGAAAAGTCTCGAATAAACCGCATGTAGAAGCCAACATGACCTAGAAAACCTCGTACCTCTTTCACTGTCTTAGGGTACGTCATCCTTTCAATGGCCTCGACCTTAGCCTTATCAACTTGAATGCCGGCATTGGACACCTTGTGTCCCAAAACTATTCCTTCATCAACTAGAAAATGGCATTTCTCCCAGTTAAGCACCAGATTCTTCTCAACGCAACGTTGGAGTACCATATCTAGGTTCTCTAAAATTTCACCAAAACTATCGCCGTAGACTGAGAAGTCGTCCATGAAGACTTCCATGCATTTCTCAACAAGTCCATCAAAAATGGCCAACATACACCGTTGAAAAGTTGCGGGTGCATTGCATAGACCGAATGGCATTCTACGAAAAGCAAAAGTACCAGATGGACATGTAAACGTGGTCTTCTCTTGGTCATTGGGGTCGATGGCTATCTGGAAGTAACCAGAGTATCCATCGAGAAAACAATAATACTTGTGACCACTCGGTCTTTCAATTAGTTGGTCAATGAAGGGTAAGGGGAAGTGATCTTTTGCAGTGACTTCATTCAGTCTACGATAGTCAATACAGACTCTGTAGCCAGTCACGAGACGTAGGGCAACTTCCTCCCCTTTTTCATTCTTTTCAACCGTAATACCGCCCTTCTTTGGCACAACTTGAGTAGGGCTGACCCACTCGCTATCGGCGATTGCGTAGATGATTCCCATGTCAAGCCACTTTATAACCTCCTTCTTGACAACCTCTTGCATATGCGGATTCAGCCTTCGCTGAGGTTGTCTTACCTTTTTAGCTCCTTCCTCCGTTCGGATTTTATGCATGCATATGTCTGGGCTGATCCCTCGGATATCACCCACTTGCCAACCGAACGCGAGGATGTTTTTCTTAAGCACTTCTATCAGCTGTGCTTCTTGCTCTTGGTCGAGTTTCGAAGAAATGATCAAAGGCAATTTATCTCCATCCTTAAGAA